>JAUZSX010050712.1:0-19989 GCA_034780655.1 Idiosepius hallami
CATATTTATGAGCACTGGAGTCTTTATGCATTAAGTCCAGGTGTCTGACCCTTTGCAAGCAAAGAGGCTGTCTCTTTGGCCCTAATGTTATAAGCCTCTTGTGCTTTATGTTTTTTCCACAATCATTTCATTCTCCTTTTATGTAAAAGATTGTATTTATTAAGATGCTTGCAAATCTTTTTTTTTTTTATAGATGGCTTTCTCTCCTCCCCACGGTCCTTGAGAAGTTGGGGAGCAAAACCTGTTGAGCCTTTTTTTTCATCACCCCCTTTTTTTGCTAGTTTTTTAAAATTTTTCCATAATAGGTTTTTTTATTTTTTAATTCCCATAATGCCCATAAGTTCTGGGCTTCATTTGTTCATTTCCATTATTAAATTTTACACCCTTCATAATTTGTTTAAATATCTATATTTATATTTTGTACATTTTAGCTGAGCGAAAAACTTCTCTTGGGAAAGAATGGCATCCAAGTTGTCTTCGATGTGGTCAGTGTGAAAAGGTTTTAACCCCTGGTCAGCATGCAGAGGTAAGAAAAGCAATTATAGTTCATTTTTATTTTTATTTTTGAGATGAAGGTTGATAATTTAGGAATTAACTTTATTATTCAAACTTCCGTCCTCATCTTGGTAGTTTTGATCTTTTTACACTACGTTTTGGCCTAGTTCACCTCAGGCCATCTTCAGGTGCTTCAACTGTAACCTAAAGGATATTGGGTCTCATCACAGAATCCCCAGTAATCACTATATCGTAGTGTAGAAACTTCAAAACTATCAAGGTGAGGATAAAAGTCTGAATAATAAAGTTAATTCCTAAAGTAAGAAAAACACTCTATAACTTAACTTATAATATAAATTGTGTTTATAAATAAGAAGCAAATAAAGAGTTTTTTTGAGTTTACTCACAATCACATTGTGTTCCAAAAGTAATGGCTCCTATTTTTTTTTACTCTGTGCAAATGGATCAGAGGGGATTGCAAATTGCATTGTCAGGATGATTCAACTTGTGCATTTATGATTAGAACATCAATGCCAACATTGCTCAAAACCAGCTCAGATGGACTGGTCATGTTGTCCAAATGCCTGATCTCCTAAAACAGGTTCTCTATTCTCAACTTGTTGAAAGAAAACATGCCCGGGAAGGCCAGAAGATGGGGTATAAGAACAACATAAAAAAAACATCAAAAGGTTCCACATGGACCTTGAAACTTATAGGACATGGTGGGGAAAAGGTTGACATGGAGAAACGCAGGTCGTGAGGATGCTGCACGCTACAGCGACGACCTTTACCATGCTGCGGAAGACAAGTGCAGATCGAGAAAGGAGAGGGCATTTGCTGTGCAAGCCCAACCCAAACCAACCACCACTCTCTTCACCTGCCCACACTGTATAAAAACAGTAGGGTCTAGGATAGGCCTCTATGCCCATCTGAAGGGACCTGGGTTGGAGGACAGTCGTACTCAAAAACAAGTGACCGCTGATAAAAAAAAAATGATTAAAATATTCAAAATGACCAGGAAATACTGAAGATCTTTCATTTATCCCTTTTCCAGCACAAAGGCTATCCATACTGCAACAAATGCTACCAGGCCTTATTTGGTCCACAGATGTTTGGTTATGGATCAAACGTATTTTCACAAGCCAACTATCGGAGAAAGCAAACAGTTTCCATTAAAGATCAGACCACAAATGAAGTACCAACATTACAGAAGAGGTAAGTCTTTTTTTGTCTGATACTGTAGAAGTACAATACTTGGGAATCCAATTGTTTTCAACTTCCGTTAGATTGGTCTTTTAATACTCTAGTCTCATACTATACTTAGAACTGGGTAAAAAGTATAGATGGTGATAAGTCGAAACACCCATTGGCAAAAAAGTCACATTTGCCATATCACCCATTCTAATTTTGCCCATTGAAAATAATGTCTATAGAAAAAGCCAAAAAACATCAAAAATGAAAACATTACTAACCAAAAAAATAAATTACCAAACCCTAACCCTTCTGAAATAAAATAATTATCTATCTATCTATCTATCTATCTATCTAATTAATTAATTGATTTGATGAAAAAAAAAATAGGGCTTTTTCATCAATGGATGATTTTGCATAATTGGACAATCTTTTATGAACATTAAAAAATTGATCATTATCGTTAATGGGCAAAATTGGAATAGGTCTTATGGCAAATTGGACATTTTTGCAAATGGACAATTTGACCTGAAACTTCATAAAAATACTATAGGCTACCTAATTTAGCATGTACCCATTCATTATTTTACTATCTATTGTTAGTATTGATACTGGGAGTGGGGAGATGTAAACTAATGCTAACAAACACAGAAAAAGGCTGTTTAATAAAATATTGTTTCACAACATTTAAAAAGTAAATAAATACATTATTTCATAACTGTCACTTTTCTTTAATTTAAATGTGCAATATTAATTACATGTTAATAGTTATATTAATTTCCATGCGGTATGTTTCTAGTTTATATATCATATTCTTAAGATTCTAATTCTATTAATATTAAACGTATCAATCTTATGTCTATTATTCTAACAAGAATAAACATATGAATCGTAATTTATTATTAACACATTAGTTTGGAATCCTACACGACTTTGGACTACTTCATAGTCAAAACTATTGGAGTTCAACTATACTAAAATATCAAACTATTTTACTCGTGACGAAGAAAAAATTAACAATATTTTAAAGTCTTTTGTATAAGACTGCAAGTCAGTTACTTATAAAAAATACTGGCGGTGTCTTCTGCATCTATTTAGAAAATTTTAAATAGATCCTTTCATTTAATTCATATAATTCAATTTTTCACTTAAAACTATTTTTCTTAACTTTTAAACTTGAATTTAAGCCAAAGGACTTTATCAGTCTTTAGATCAAAGTGCAAAAATAGGCAAATGAATGTCAATGCTACTCTAAAACACCATACTATTTTTCTCCAAGCGCAGATGCAGCACATTTTTTAAAATTCAGTTGTAACAACAGAATCCTTAATAAATCGATCATGAAGGCAGTAAATATTATTGAAATGAATAAAAACTGATTTTTAATTGGCCAGATTTTGCAATAAACTTGACCAAAATTTCAGCATCCAATTTTTTAGATTATGATTGAAAAAACAAATTAATTAATACAACTAAATTTTGCTTGGGAAAAGTGACAGACAAATGTCTTATTATCTTATACATAATATTTTTCTAAAAATCTCCCTCATCACATTTTCCAGTCATTAAAAGTTTATTTCTGGTCACAAAACAGTTTATTTCTGCTTTATTCTATTTTTTTAATAAAAACAATACATGTAGACACTCACCTGTATGCATAATAATTACTTTTATATTATCAATCCTATCAAATTAAAACCCACAAATAAACATAAAATTTTAAAAATTTAGATTTTATTATCTTCATTACTAGTATTACTTTGATTGTGGAGTAATAGTACAGTTAGTTTAATAAAAAAGATATTCATTAAACAAAACTAGCACATAATTTTTTAGTTGTTATTTTTTGCTTTTCATGTCGTCATAATGTTGTAGAGATGGCCTATCCTCCATTAATATGGTTTATTCTAATTGTTATAGATAAAGATACACAACAGCCGGAAGTGGAGGTCTGTAGGTAAATTATCTCTGGCCTTCAGCATTATTTCAACCCAATATCCACTCAGCAAAAGTAACTTTCTTTATCATATATATTTTTTCTACACTATTAGCCAATAATGCAGAACCAACACCATAATTTGTAAGAAAAAATTTCTTTATTCATTAAATTCACTGCATTTCAGCCTATTATAATTTGGCCTATTAGTATTTGACTTATAACCATTTAGCCTATTATCATTTGGCCTAATATTATTTGGCTTATAATCATTTAGCCTATTATAATATGGCCTATTTTTATTTGGCTTATTATAATATGACCTCATATTATGTAGCCAATTATTATTTAGTCTATTTTTTTATCTGTTATTATTTGGTCTAGTATTATTTGTTTGCATATAATATAAGAAAATGAAATAGATTCTGAATTAAATTTTGTAGAATTCAATATTGTTTAATTGTTAACAAAGTTCCAATTGTTGGGTTGGGAGGTCAGAGTATAAATTTTTTAGGTGTGTCTGAGTAAGAAAAGGTTGGGAACCACTTGATTAAATTATTGACATTTAAAACAAAAAACCTGAAATAAGCCATTATAATCAGAACAACTAAGATGAGGATTCTAAACAAAAAAACACTAATGATTTGTTTTTTCCAATTTAAGTATGAACTTTTTTTTTATTTCATGTTTTTCTGTTTTAAAAGTCAGCCCCATTCTTTTATCTCATTGGTGGCTTTCTTTTCACTAGCCAACGCAGTGTCAAGGAATCCATTCAGCTTTGGGACAGGTTGGTTTTGATGAATGTTTTCTGTCAATTTCATTTCAACAAGGTGAGCAGTAAATGAAGCTAAATTATAAAACTGCCAAGTTTTCAATTTTACTTGCTACCATTAGTTATCTCCCTTTATTCTCATCCTTGTCAATAGTCTGGTTCATACAACTAAATCTCATTTATTTAAAAACTGATTTCATCGAAAAATACTAGTCATAGTAAAGACTTGCCGTTGTTCCAACTAAAGAATCAACTCAGAGAAATATTTTTGTAAAGTCATCAAATAGTTTTTAAACAATTGAACTATTTTAATTAATTATTTGACTACAGATACAATAAAATTGAAGCTGAAGAATGAAAAAAAATAATAGAAACATTTAAGGATTCATTTTACACCGTTGTAAATATTATATATACATTTTTAAATAATTAATATTTATATTAATTTTGTGGGGGCTTTTTAGAATCAGTTTTATCCTTCCCCTAGATGAGTTACTCTCATTCAATTGACTTGCCTCACCTACTTAGGTTTTTGGAATTAGTGTTATACTTCTAAGTTAATGAGCCTAATATGCAGAGACAGCTGAAAGTGATTGTAAGGGTTTTGACTTGGATTTGAACCTATATAGTCTGATTCCAAAGTCCAAGTTTTTACCACTGCTCCTCACCTTCGTTGCCTTAACACATCCTTCATAATGAAATCAGTCGGTCTCTATATATTCTCCTGAGCTAGCACACTTCGCTTTCCAGGAGATATCTGAGCATCCTCACTTTCTGTCGAAAACTGGTCGAAAACACAAACAAGCCTTCTTTTGCTTTTACCACCTTTTTTTTCACCTCTAATAAATATGTTATACATAGAGACTGCGTTTTCTTCCATCATTTCAGCCCATTGCTGGGCCATAACACACATAAAAGTATGAAAATCTTTTGATATAAAAGTTACCTTTCTTTCACGTTTTGGGTTTTGATTAATGAAAATTGCTAGAACCAATTTTTAACATCAGTTTTCAAATAGATGAAATTTATTACTATGATCCATTCCACTTATCATAACTGATGCTTTTTTTGCTATACACATAATTGAGCTTTAATGTTAATTGAATGTTGTTGCCTTTACACTTTCTTTTATTTTATTTCATTTTCTACTATAATTTCATTAATTAATAATCGATTATTAAAAAAACAATTTTAAAATTCTATTCAGACAAATTACTTTGTAAATTTAATTAAGGTAATACTGAATTTTAACACCCATGGGTGCCATATTTAGTGATGGTTAGTTCAAACTGCATATGAACACCCATGGGTGCCATATTTAGTGATAGTTAGTTCAAACTGCATATGAACACCCATGGGTGCGAAAATACACTAATACTTTAATTAATATAAAGATCAGAATTATAGTCTGCAGGATAACTATAGAAATGCTTATTTTTATTTATATCCAAGTTTGTTTGTTTGTTTTGTGTTTAACGGCATATCAACCTTTTTAGGTCATTTTAATGCCGAGAACAATTAGTTTTGATAAACGTTATTTTTATACACATATAGTTGTTTTTTTTTTGCAACACAAGTTGCACTATTTAATCAATAGCTGGAGGGAAGATGGGGATTCATACCTTTCCCAAGGGGCTTAGTCGACATGTCAACATAGATGGAACAATGTGGATTCGAACGTGCATACAACGGTTCCAAAGTCCGATTGCCTTTCCACTGAGCCACGTCGACTACTCCTTATATCCCAGTAAAAATCTTAGCTGTATGTCTAGGAAATATTTTTTTGAAATATCAGGATGTGTCAGTGTTGATTAAATCATGTAAAATTTGAAAGTCACAATAAAATCTAAATGAATTAAAAAATCAAATTAATTACAACTGTCCTTCTAACTCTTTGAATATAAGTCATGTGACAAACTATGTCACAAATCTTATGAAAGAGCTGCTGCTTATCTCCATCTGCCTTTCAAATTTAATGACTATAATAAGTTTATCTTCTTTTAGATGAATGTTGATATACATTATAATGTAACAATGACATATTCTATGTGGTGTCATTGATGAACTGTGCTGTAACTAAGGTGGGGGGGGCGAGGTATGCAGTCTGCCCTGGGTGATAGCAAAGTAGAATTGTGCACACACATACACAAATTCAAACACTACTACTTTATAAATATAACACAAAGAAAGTTTTGAAAATAAGGAACAAATTAAGCATCAAGGCCCTTTGGAACAACATCTCACCAGGAGAAAAAATCATTGGTAATGTAGCAAACTGGTTTACGGCACCCCTCTTTTACGATGCCAGCTTACGACAATTTATGACGCATTGTGACAGCTCTCTCAATGGAAAATTTAAACCAATGTGAAAGATAGTCTGAATTCGGCTGTTGACAACACAGCAACAGTCCAAAGTCTGTCGTCTATGCATGCAGCACATCGTCCATCTCCCCCTCCAAGACACAAACAAGACAGCACTAGAAAGCACATGCTTTCTTAGCACTAAAAACGACAAACCAGCGACATATGCCCATGGACTAGAACTCAACTAACTTCAAACAACGAACCTCGCAAACATTCAACCTAGAGACAGGACTTACTGTACTCTATTAGCATACAGCAACACACCCCATGAAAGGACCTTATGCTATAGTTAGTATGGAGAACTATAGTCGCAAAAAAAAAAAAAGAAAAGTAAAAGTCCAGCAGAGGCAAATACACCTAAAAGAACAATTAAAAAGCATTTAATTGTTATTAATTCTTTTAAAACAGATTATGAATTGTCTTTTTCTTTTCTTTTTTCTTTTAGGTGTATATTCCACTCTGTTGGCCTTTTCCTTTTCTTTTCTTTTTTTACCATTACAGTTTTTGATACTTACCAACAATCTTTCTCCTGATGAGATGTTGGTCGAAAAGGCCTCAAGGCTTAATTTTTTCCTTATTTTTATAACTTTTTATGAATTTTGTACCTCAAAACATTTGTTTATATATATAATATGTGGCTCAATTTTAATTATAGTTGATTTTTATGCCTGAAAAGAATAAAGTTTATTTTAGTATCGTTTGTTGGTTTTGTTGATTGAAAAATCCAAAGTTACATGCATAAGTTCTGATTTTAGTAATTATTTGTAAAAGAAATATTTTTAAAATAAAAGAAATGCAAAGAAGGCAATATTTTTTTACTATCCATTTTCTTTTTCATCTTTTTCTTCTTAAAAAAATCTCTTTTTCTCTTAGCTTCATTTCTTGTTCATTTTTCGTTTTATTTTCAAAAACTGATGCTGACATTCATGTTCTTAGTATTGCCATTTATTGTTCAATTTCTGCAGTTTTGTTTTTTAACTAGTTATGCTTGTTATGTGAATTCTTTCCAATTATTATTATCAATATTTTTTTAGTATTATTATTATAACTATTATTATAACTGTTAATACTATTGCTACTATAGTTATTATTATATAATTTATTTTTGTGGTTTTTTTTCAACTGATGAATTTTCCTGTTGCACTGAATAATTTTTGTTCAGTTTTAATCTTGCCTATTTCTACGCATGTTTCTCAAGATAAAAACCAAATAAAAAAAGCCATTGTCATAGAAAATTAATAAATAAAAAGGCTAATTTGCCAATATTGACTAACTAAACACTTGTCTTTCTAAATGTGATTTTTAAGGGTATTTGGGCTTGTTTTAAACGAATATCACATTAAAAACTGTCACTAACAAATGGTTTTTATGGTAAAGGACATTTATTATCTGCTATTATCTATTTGATTTTAATGGTGGCCATTTTTGTTGTTTACACTTTCGACAGGAAAAAGAAAGGAGTTTATAAATATATATATTTTTTATCTCACTTGCTTTTTCCTAATCAAGTGAGGGTGGAGCATTTGCAAAAGCTTGGACTCTGTCATCTTATTACACAAGTTCAAATCTAAGTCAAAACCATTGGATTTACCTTCAGCTGTCTCAGGTTGATGGATCTTTTTCACTATCAAGAGTAACTCATCTAGGTGAATGGCAACAATAATTACAAAGGTTCAGGGATATAATTCATCAACCATTACACACAGTGGTGCATTGGGCAGCAAATTTTTATTTGCTGTTTCTGTAGCATACTTGTTTTTACCAGAAAGAGTTGCTAGCCCCATGCTTAACCCCTAATATGGAAGACCTTTGTGGGCTTTTTGTAAACCTTTCACCTATATGAGCAACTCTCCCGAGTTGAGCTCCATCTGCCAGAGTCAGCTAAAGATAAATGGAATGGTTTTGACTGGGATTTGAACTCGCATAATACGATTCCATAGTCTGAGCTTTTACCAAAGCTCCACCTAATCTGCCTGTGTGTCTGTGTGCATCTGTGTGGTGTACGAAGGGTTAGAGTTACAAAATCCCTGGGATATAATGAGCCAATAAAAAATGGCCTTGTGCCTAACTTGGGTTGACTTGACCAAGTAAATATATTGTTTTTCTAGACCTAAAAATATGACCACCATTAAAAACTCTAAGATAACACAGTGGATACTAAAGATTTTAAGACTATAAAATCTGTGTGATATCTGTTCAAAACGAACCCAAATAGCCCTAAAAATCACTTTTAGAACAGTGAGTTTTTAATTGGTCAACATCAGCATATTGACCAGTAAAACAATTACAAAAAATATATCATGAATCAAATTAAAAAAATCTTTTGTAAAGGAAAGATTTAAAAAAGGAATAAACTTAACTACTGTAAAAAAAAAAATAATTATGAGATTAGAAAAATAATATTTCTAAGTAAAAGCAATTATAATTTTAAATTATTTATCTTTTAACTGGAATTTTATGAATAAAGATATCTAAAAAAAGTTCATCGAAATCTTATCATCAAATTGACCTTTTGTTAATAGAGAAAAATACATTTAAGTATTATTCAATAAATTTGAAAAAAAATGATTTCTTGATTATTTTAATTTTTACTATTATTTTCTAAATTTTCTGGTTTAATTTTAAAATTAATTACAAAATGTTTTTGCTGTTAATTTGATGTGGCAAATTGGTTTCAAATATATAAAGTAGAACAAAAAATTAAATATATATATATATATATATATATATATATTATAGTGCATGATTTTAAATAGTTTTAATATGTCGTGTTGTATTTTTATTGATATTAGACTACAACCTGGTTTTCAACACTTGATCTGTCTCAACAGATAGTCAAGTTTGAAATATATATATATATATATATATACTTTAGAGAATTGCTTTACTTACCAATTTGCTGCATTTATTAGAATAAGTAACTTATTTTTTAAATTTTCATCGCACATTTTTTGTTTGTTTTTGTTTCTTTTAAAAACACTTAAAGTTAAATTAAAATTTGAATAATTTTCACGTTATATTGTATTCTGAAAGTTAATCTGTTTGGAAAATAATAAATATGAATTGTAATATTTATATAGAAAGAATCTTCAATTTTGGTAATAGAGTAAAGAGTTTATTAATTTTATCTTGAAAAAAACATATGTCTAATCTAATATATTTTGTGGCAGCCAAGTTGGAAGTTGGAGCATTGGTAAAAAGCTTGGGCTCTGGAATCGTAGTTCACAAGTTCAAATCCCAGTCAAAAACCATTGCATTCAGCTTAAAGATGGCCTTGTGCCAAACTTGGTTGGTGCTGCTCACCAAGTAAATATAATACTTTGTGACAGCCATTTTTGCTTTTGCATTCATTAGATAAAAGGAATTGAAAAATGAATGGTTGATAATCACTTTGTCCCATTAACTCTGTGTCTACACTTTTCAAAAACAGGTCTCCATCTTTCTGTTTCTATATACACAGTGAGCCAAAAGTAGGTACACAGTTATAAAAAGTAAAAAAGTCCAAAAGTAGGTTTGCTTCTAATTTTTAAGAATGCTAAAATTTTCTTAGACTGTTTAGTCCCTGAATTGCTCAAAATGTCCTCCGCCAACATTCTTAAAGCTAGTAAAACAAAAAACATTTATAAAGCATATGAAAAAGTTTATATAAAGAAGCATATTAAAAAAAAAAAAAGTTTAATAAATGCATACTTACTTTTGGCTCACCCTGTATTTATAACAAGACATTAAATTAGAAAGCTCCAAATTGATGTTTAAAAATCAGCATTGGTTGATGCAAATAAATTTTAAGCATAAAACTTTTACTGGATGTAAAATAAAATTCTTGATATTTATAAATTTCAAAACTGAGAGAAAATACCAAAGCTTGTTTGTTTTTTGTTATTTTCAGTTTTTAACATTTTTTTCTCTGTTTTTAGATTAGTAAAGCATCATGAATTTCTTTTTTTGAGTGTTAAGTCTGATTTGTGCATTTTTTTTTTTACTTGAAGCTGTGTGTAAATATTTTTAATTTTTATTCAATTTTCTGAAGGAGATTTGAAAAATTGAATCTTGTTTTTTTTTTTTTTATTAAACTAAAGACATTTTTTATATAAATTATTTATGTATTGACAGTACATTTAATATATTGTACAGTTTTTTTTCAGTTATGAACAATGTATAATATTAGCCAAAATAAAGCTGTCTGTATTTGTTTTTTTTATTTAGATTATGCTCTAAAGAAATTGCATGTTCTTTTATCTCTTTGAATAAAAAAACAATCAATCAATAAAAGAATGTGTGCATATTTTGTAGTTATTTTACACTTATGTTTTTTTTTTAATTGGAAACAAATACAGACAA
Organism: Idiosepius hallami; assembly: GCA_034780655.1. Classification (NCBI taxonomy): domain Eukaryota; kingdom Metazoa; phylum Mollusca; class Cephalopoda; family Idiosepiidae; genus Idiosepius; species Idiosepius hallami. The sequence continues at coordinate 11,100 of JAUZSX010050712.1, forward strand.
GGACTGAAAAGTGAAGCAAAGCAGAGAAAGTAAATTTTTGGTCCACTTTTTCAATATTGAATATTAATAAGCAAATAATAATAAAACAAAAAAATAAGAAAATATTAATAACCATGACAAAACAAATGGAATCATTGTTCAGGCAATAAAACATAAGAAATTTGATAATTGAGTATAATTTACTTAATTTCTAGTTATTAAGTTTTCTTTCTTTTTTCAATTTGTAGTTTTATTTCTTTTAGTATTTTTTTCCCTATTCAGTTATTTTCAAATTTTTTTTAGCATTTTTTTTTTCATTTAGATAGTTTGTAGTTTTATTTTTAGATTTGATTTTTTTCTTATAAAACTAAATCAAGTATGAGCTCTACAATGTTTAGTACAAGGGAAGTAACTCGTGGCATTTCATTTAAATGCATTATATTTCTTTTCTTTTTCTTTTCTTTTCTATTCATTATTTTTGTTTTTCATTTATCATAATTTTTTTGTCATCAAATAAATCTTTTACTTGTATGAATGAGAAATTTCTTGTTATAAAACTGTCTTCCATTCCAGCATTTCTCAGGTTGGTATTTAAAACAAAAGAATTGTAAACAATATTCACATTATTGAAGAGCAGATAAATTACTGCATGCATTCATTTCAAATCTTTATAAATATGCATTTTGCCATTTGTAAATTCCTTATGTCTATCATCTCCCATATATTCTATACTTTGCATGCTACATACTTCGATTGTTCTCCTGTTTTATGGTTAATGATAAAAAAATTATCCATTTAAAATCGCCAGTTTTTTTTTACCAGTTTTGCTGGTTATCTCTCAAATATGGTTGATAAAATCTATCGGGGACATAACACCTTGTCAAATCACTTTTACTTTTTCATTACAAATGATAAAGTTAAGGTTGCTATGATATTACAAAATAGTTTTTTTATTCTTTTATTGAATAATTTTTTTTATCTGTTTTGATTTGTTTTATTTTTATTTGTATATTTTTGTTCATTTTTATATTGTTGGTTAATTTATATAAAATATGAAAAAAAATTAAATCTTGAACTTGATTTAATCAAGACTCTTTTTGAAAAAATTTTTCATAATAATTAGTTCTGTTAGATAAATTTATTCAATATTTTCATCTTAATTATGTCTATTTGTTCATTTAATCAAGTCGAATTTCTCATGTGCTAAATTATCAAAAGACAATAAACAAAAGTGATTTGACATGGGGTTATTTCCTGATAGATTTATTGACCCTATTCGAGAGATAAGCCAGCCTGAAATAAAAAAAAAACTGTCATAAAATCAAATCATTATTTATAAAAAATCTCGTACTCATTGAAAGGCATTTATCTATTCACCATAAATCCATAAATATTTCTAAGAAAAGAAATCAGTTACCAATCGCATTTTATGTAATTTGGTCTAATTTTTTTTTAACTCCTATCACAAACCATTATGTGTTTCTTCAATCCTCATTCTAATTTCATTGCTAATTCAACTATTGGTAGCAGGAAATTCTTAGGTTTATAAAATTCACTTACAAGAGTCATTTCAAAAGTAATTGCTCCAGATAGTATTGTTATGATGACTGTATGTATGCATTCATAACCTGAAAGCTTCATCTCTCTCCTGTAGATATTGACAGTGTGTGACTAGTATAAAGCAACCATTGTCCTGAACCTGTCTCAGAAGTAGAGATGCTTCACTGCATTGCTCCAACCAGAAAAAATTGAACAGGTCAACATTCGCAGGCGCCTATAGAATATTTACAATGTCGATGTAGTTGATTTTTAAAAAAATGCTTTAAAAAAATAGCTGGCTTTCCTTTTGGAATGACTCTTATATTTTGATTATCTTAAATCTTGATTAAAGGAAGCTGCATCTTTTCTATTTTTGACAAAGATAGAGAAAACTAGAGAGTAAGTCTTTGAATTATTTATACAGTATTCCATTTAGTTTTTTCTGATAAAATATAAAAATTACAAAGACTGTCCTTTGTATTTTTAATTCTTTTTGAATGTCAGGGTCATTGGCCACAGTTTGTTTATAGTCCTTGAAAATACAATGTGAGTTCAAATTAGGTTGACAGCATTTGGAATAGGCTTGTGCATCTCAAAATTCTAAGAAATCAAGTCATTCCCCAGTTACAGTGTAGGAGAGGACTCAAATGATTCTCTTGCTAGATTTCAGAGAAGTAGGCCAAAATACCATTGATTCTAATGTTCTGTAGTTTTTTTTCAGGTCTTTTGACATTGTTCCTTATGCTCTAATAATGATTGGAATTTTGTTATTATCATCACATAAATCACTAGGTGCTAATGCACCCAGCAACCAGTGGTTTTTACTGGAGTCAGAGTGACAACAAGTCTACTCTGATTTCCAGCAAGTTCTGCACCATTCCAGTTAAAGACCTTAAGGTGCAACAACATCTCTGTATGTTTTCACCTTGCTGTGTCTAATTCACCCAGCTGCCATTAGCACAGTTTTCACACCGCCAAGCCTGGTGGCAATCCCAGAAGACAGTGAATTATTATTATTATTATTATTATTATTATTATTATTATTATTATTTTTTGTTGTTGTTGTTGTTGTTGTTGATCTTGCTATAATAATAATAATAATTATTATTATTTTATTATTATCATGATAATGATTTTTTAAATCTTTCTCTCCAGTGGAAATGTGGTTGCTGTCACGCCTAGTGACACCAAGGAAAAAAATGACAAGGAGGACTCCAAAGAAAAGTATGAAAAGAAAAGAGGAGGGCGACTAGAAGATGTGAAAGAGGAGGAGGAAGGGGAGTTGGAAGAAGAGGATGATGATGATGATGATGATGACAACGGTGAGGATTTGGAAGCAGAGGAGCAGGACGCCTTCGACTGTGATACTCTAAAAACTAGGAGTAATCCGTATAATTATAATAGCATGGGCATCAACTCTTTACCAAAAAACCGTTCTGATACATCTATTACTTCATTGAACACCTCTTTGGAAAACGGTCACGGCCCTTCAGCCGTGGATAAAGAACGGTCCGTTTTATTAAATAACCATTCTGATACTTCATTTCCAGTCACTCATTCTTTAACCATATCATCATCATCATCATCAACATCGTCGTCGTCATCATCATCGTCATCATTATTAAACTATTCAAATTCATTCTCTATCGATCAGAGAACACTTCCAGCCAGAAATAACAAACTTTCATCGCCAGTTAAAAATAATTCCCTTTCGTCGCTAAATAGCCAAGGGGTCCGAGTATTGCCATTTATGTTGACTTCGCAAAAAATATTTGGGACCCTTTCATCCCCTCTTAACTTGGACACACTTACCTCTCCAATAAACTATGGAACTCTTGCTAAAATCTTTGAGAACGGAATCTTACCCAATCAAGATCAAGAAACTCAAGTCAGTCCAAGGTAAGTGCCACCTTTTTTTTTTTTCCTTTAAAAACTCATGTTTTTTAAGGCCATTTTATTTTAGATAAAGTGGTCCAAACTCTAAGGTATTATAAAAGTTAAAATGCCTTTAAAATAGAGAAAAGGAAATTAATTCAAATTGTAACAAATCCAATGAATATTTTAGAAGCAACAGCAGTTCAAATTTTTCTAGCAGTGGTAATAAAAATAATATCAACTAGCTGGAATTTTGAAAAAAATTCCCAGATATGCAAAAAAATATTTATATTTCTTCTGTGTTCTTAACATTTAAACACAATGTTCCTTAACTTTGGTGATCTGACGGGAACCAGTGTCTCCTACCCGACTTGACAACGAACCAGTCGAAACGAGATGAATGACTATTTCAGAATACCAGGTACTGTACCAGAGCAAGTAACAAACCTGTACGCTGTGCCCCAGTGTCTCCTACGCGACTTGACCGTATGAACCTGTCGAAACGCAACATTGAGCCTGGTCAGTGGCGAGATGAATGACTATTTCAGAATACCAGGTACTGTACCAGAGCAGGTAACAAACCTGCACGCGGTGCCCCTTTTCAGGAAACCAATTATTACACATCACTGTGCAATATGATATGAATGAATGAACATTTAAACTGGTTTGTCAAAATAAGTTGAATCTTTCTGAGTATCAGTAGTAAAAAACCTAATGATGCTTAATTTCCTAATTCCTCGTTAAATACACAAGAATTCATTTGGCTTTAATCTATTTGTCTCGTTTGTGGAAAGCCACTGAAGATAGGTTTCAATTCTTAAAATCATCCATAGATAGTTGTTTTTTGCCAGGGCTTTGAGATATGGTAAGTACGCTGTTGTCCATGCAGGTTGCTCCCCTCTTTCCACCGTGTTGGCTTGCCATAAGAAAAAGTAGGAGCTGATGCAGTTTGAGGCCGAACAAGGTTGCAGGTGTTTCTATCATAACACTATCACAAGATGCCTGTATAAGACAAAGGATGCATCTACCCAGTGGTTTAACTGCGTCGCCAGATACCAACCTGGATATTCACTCCCCCTGGTCGTTAGTAATATTATCCATTAATATTTCATGGTCAGAACCCCTTCCCAAATTATTTGTGGATAAAAAGAAAACGTTTCTCAAAAATTATTGTTCCCAGCATTAAAGGATCTAAAAATGTGGATATTTTTTTCCTATTATTCAAATTCTTTTTTAATAATAATTATAAAATAAATTTTAAAAAAAGTAACTAAATAAATTTTTGATTATTTTTTATTGTAATATTTAAGAAAAAACATTAAAAAGAAAAGTAATGAAACCATCTCACTTTTAAAAACTTTTTAAATTAAGCTTTAAAAAACTTTTTTACTTAAAAGTTAATAAAATAAATAAAAATTAATAAAAATAATATATTGTGTGTGTAAATAAGTAGTTAGCATGTGTCTGTTTTTTTGTGTTAGCCTTTAAAGGGGGTCGGGGGGCGGTCATTCTGCCTGCACTGGCCGCCATGGAACTCAAAAGTACTAGAGTACCTTTTTTATGCCCTTTTTTGCATCTGTGTGTGTGACGACAGTGTGTCTTTTCCTCTCCGTGTTTTGTCTTTCTGCGCGCGTGCGTCTATATATGTTTTTGCATGTCACACGCGTCGCGTCTGTATGTCTTTGTGTGCACGCGGCACGCCCCGGTGCCGCAGCCGCACGTCGGTGCCGCGTTCATATCTGTGTGTGTGTGTGTATGTGCGTGATTTTTCTCCTGCGCATTTTATGTTTTACTGAAGCATGTGTTATGTGTGGTTGGTGTGTGTACTGGTGTGGGTGTGTGTATGCCGTTCTTTCTGTGCGTTTTTTTCTTTAGCATGTGTTAGTATGTGTGTATGTCACATGTCTATATCTCCATATGTGGGTGTGTGTGCTCTCTGCTCGAGTGCATGCATGTCTGTGTGTGTGTTGTGTGCGCACGCGCATGTTCGTGTGTGCGCACGCGCGTGTGTGCATGTAAAAAAAAAAGCAAAAACAAAAAAAGCCAAAACGCGCCAGTGAGAAAGAAAGGAAGAGGGATTTATTGTGAGTCATGGCTTCTACCGTCATAACCACGAACGGGACCACCTCGCCTTTAAAAATGAACTCTAACCATAATATTAACGGTTATAATAACACTATAAATCAGGATAATATGGACCCCTTTCTTGGGTGAGGAAAGAAACTTTTTTTTTTAGAAAAAATTCACTCAACAAACAATATTTTTCTTTATCCCCTTTTCAGTGTTGTTGTTTTGTTCCCTAGACCTTTTTCTTCTTCTATTTGGTTAGGCCTTTCTATTTTGTTTGATAGGAGCGTTTCCCAGGTTTATAGTGGCAAAGGGTGATCTTCTGGTTTAGCGTTGTAACTTCGTGAAGTTAAAACATCTCTTGAAGTGAAACCGGCAAAATTATTATTTATTTATTAATTATGGAAAAAATTGCACTATTATAAAATAAATTCTTCACTCAATAATTAGTGAAATTTTCATATTGATTAGATTATTACCTGATTTTTTTGGTAGATTTTTAAAGAGGCCCCTCTGGGCTAGATTTACTACACACACACTACGAGACGACGTCATAACAACGCTAAACTATAAAGATAATCATGGAAAAGTAAGGGTGTTTAATTTTCACTTTTTTACCAATATAAATAACATTTCTTGTTTGATTTTTATCAATTTTGAAGTTTGATAAGAAACTTTTTTTTTTCATCTTTTTTAATTTTCTTTCTGGGTAAATTTTTCACACTGGATTTAATTGTGCTATTTTTAAAAACAAGGGTATATCCCATAAAGACATGGGAGAAAGAAGGTTAATAAAAACCAGAAACAGACCAGACTACTGGTGTTTGTTGTTGTGATATGTTTTTGTCTTTCTGTTAATTACTACTCACATATAGGGTTTAGTTTTTAGTTTATAAATTTATTTTTTTTATTTGAAGATATTTTTCATTCATTTTTTTTTTCATTTTAAATTTTATCATTTGTTTTTTTCCCTCTAAAGTTACTTGTACCAAGATAGATAGATGCCAATCTTTGCTAACTGTAATTCCCTTTTCTTTCTTATCGTTGTTTATTGACTATTGTTTGTTTCTTGCTTTTACAATCTTTCATTATTAGCTCAATTTCTGTTTGGATTCAAATAATAATAATAATGAAAACACACAGATAAAAGAAGTTTAGAAATTAAAATTAAAACAAATGAAATAAATTGAAGAAAAACTTTGTTTTAAACTTGGTGACTGACTACTCTCTCCTGAGAGCTCCTCCTCCTCTCTCATTTCTTTAAATCAATAAAACTGTGGTTGGTTAAAAAAAAATAGTATTTTAAGTAAATTCAAGTCAAGTTAAGTATTATTGTTTATTTGATTTGAAACAAAAATTATTATTGTTTCTTACAAGAACAAAGATTAGATGAATTTCAAGCATTCTTAACTAACTTCAAACGTAATTCTTTAAATTAAAATTGATTAGTGTTGATTCTGCCTGCCTGGCTAAGGAAAAATACGACAGTGGATGGATTTTCCCCTGTAAGTCAGGCAATTTTTTTTAATAATGCAGAAAAAAGTACAATTTAAAAAAGTAATTTTTAAATTTTGATATTTTTTTAATGCAAAAAAAGTACAATTTTTCACATAAAATTATTTTTATAATTTGTTTACAGTGGCAGTTTGGTAAGATTTTTTTTTAAATCAATAATAAAAATAATTTCCAACATTGATTTGCCTAATATTTTTTAGATTTAAAATAGTGATATGGAATCCAATGAATGTTGTTTAGTGTGGTCGTGGCAGCGTGACAGCCACACACACTCACTTGTCCCTCACCACTTTTACCGTGGTTCAAAGATGTAGGAGACAGGTGGTTTCCAAGATGTAGGTTGCCAGATTCTTAGTGCAATGGTTTTGACTGGGATTTGAACTCATCTAATATGATTCCATAGTCTGAGCTTTTACCAATGGTCCACCTCGGCGCCTGTAAATATTGGATTTAAAAAATAAAGTTCTATTTCTGAACCCAAAGAGCCACCAAGTAAAGTGTTTAGTTATGGTTACCTAAGCCCCTAGCAAAAAAACAGGTGGAATACTTTCATGGCAAAATGATGCTGGTGGATTTTATCCCAGCATACAAATTAATACAACTTGTTGGTTTGGGAACCTTCTGGATTCAAATAACTCCTGAAAGTATTGATGATAGATTAATGTATTTGTTTTACAGCATAACAATATAAGTTATTTAGACAAACCAATTTAAGTATCACGGAAACAAATAAGTTAGACCCACTTTTACGAATCCATAAAATCTTTCAGAGGTCCAGATAGTTTATTATTATTATTATCATCATGTCTAATATAATGATAATAATAATGACAACTTCTCTTACTTGTGTATTGATGTTATTCTAATGATTTGTTTAAAGAAATATTTTCTTTTGATGTTTATGGGCTTGCGAGTTTTTGAGATAAGATCTTTTCATTTTATTTTTATTAAAAAAATTCTTTTTGTTTATATTATATATACATACCCAAGTTTTCTTTTTTATTTAGGCTTATTGTTAATATATACCGGACACAAGAAGGCAACAAAAAGTTTAAACATGGAACTTAAAAAATAATGTTGCTAATTTTTAAAAAAACATTAAAGCTGTCAGTTCTAACGCAGGAAAGTTTTAATCTTAATGAGAACTTATATATAAATGGAACTTTGTGTGAGTTTGTTTTCTGTGGACTCCAAAACAGTTGGCCTGATTTTCTTGAAAATTCTCACAATTAAACTTTATGTGTCTTGGAGTGTTCTTAAAAATCAATAAAAAAAAAACATTTAGTTTATAGAAGGAATGGTCCAATTAAAAAAAAATATACGTAATTTTAATCTGGAAACTTAAAATTTGATATATTCGGACCTGTGCAACAAATTTGATTTGTTTTTTATTTGGAAAAACAGCTGCTAAGAAAGCAAAGTGAGCGATATTGCTAGTAATGACTAAATAGAAAAATGTTATATGATTTATTTAAGGAAATGTTAAGTTTGACTCATATATTCATTTTTTTATGGGAAAGACCTTAAGAATACTTAAGAGAGAAATAAGTTTTGTCTTGGCACCTGCATAGTTATTTCATTAAAAAAGACTTGAAGAGATTCTTTTGTTAATGTTTTCAGGTTTATTTTTCTTAATGACTAATTATCACTTTGTTATTGTCTCCTTATAAAAGGCTTTTTTATAAGTTTTTCAAGATATATGAGTAACAACATGATATATATATGTATGTATGTATTTTGGATAAGATACACTCTTTAAAGTTAGAAAGAAGAATGATTCTAGCCCTTACAATAATAAAGACCCACTTATCAGTATTCTCCTGACGATCATGATGGTGAAATACAAGTAAAGAACAACTTGTAAGACTATATGTATATACATATGTATATATATATATATATATATATATATATA
>JAUZSX010050821.1:0-19982 GCA_034780655.1 Idiosepius hallami
ATTGATAGATAGCCTTATAGATAGATAGATAGATATATAGATAGATAGATAGATAGATAGATAGATAGATAACAATGTGATACATTTTTACAAAGAATCTGGCAAGTCTATTTGGCCTCGTGGGTAGGCAGTCCAGTCGACTCTGAAATCGTTGTACGCCACATCGAATGTCAGTCGCTCAATTTGCGTTCATAATTGGACTAATACCCTTGGGAACGGTGTAATCTGCACATTTCCTCCAGCTATGGGTTAAATAGCAAACATTGTGTGAAGAAAAAACCGTGTGTATATAAATAGAGTTATTGTTTTGGGTATTGAATGCCCTAAAAAGGTTGATATGCCGTAAAACACAAACAAACTAAAAAAAATTTGCAAAACTCTAAAGAGTTTTGCAACTTTTAATTCAGTGAATGAATGTCGTCGCAGCAGCAGAGGAAGAAATCAATGGATGATGCGAAACACTGGAGTTCGTTTCAGTTCATAACACAAGTCACGTGACCTTTTTTTTTCTTTTCTTTTCTTTTTTTTTTAGTTCTGTCTGGTTTCGTTTAAAAAACTAATAAACAGAATTTGAATCATCAATATCTGATCAAAAGATGGTTCGTTTGTTTGTTACAGATCGACCAATTTGTTTGTTTGCTAAATGATGTTGAGCTTGTTTATCTACGTTCGTCACCACTGATTGTTATTGAGCAGGAAGACCTCTCCTCCTCACCTGTTCGGGATTGGATCAATCTTCCTGTTGTTACAGACTTTTTCACAATCTCGGATTATTCTAAGACTCCCAGTTCTCACCCTAGAGGGCAACTCTAATCGAGGACATTTCTTTAGCATGGTCAGGAAGTGTGAGAGAGGAGGTTGGGGAGAGGGGAAGGTCTTTCAGTTCGAATGCTTTTTTTGCGTTCGAGTGATCATGCCACGAACCGTCGACCTGCCTGGTACACTACACTGGTAACTGTACTGTACTGTACCGTACCTTGTATTTCTAAGTGGTCACCCATCTGAACATTGAACAGGCTGTACGTTGCTTATCTTTGGTAATCTTACGAGACCAGTGTCTCCAACGTGAAGTGCTTCTTGTCTTGTCACTGATGAGATGTAGTAGTAGTAATAAATACCCGCGAACTCCTTTGAATCCTTTCGTTGTTGTTATTTAAATGGTTACGACGTGTATATTTTTACGACGACTACTACAGTACAAACTCTCATTTCTCCTGTCACCTTATTCGCGCGTGTCTCTTGATGGTTTATTGTATATATCTTCTAGCTAATTTTTTTTTTTAAATTATAGTTAAGCAACGAAGCGCCTGTTCAGTTAAGATGGGTGGTGACTGGTGGTGGTCGTCGGCTTGTGATCTGGTATGATAAAATAACGCATTAAGCATTCGAACTGAAAGACCTTTCCCTCCCAAACTCCCCTTCATACCGACCTTACCATGCCAAATAAATGTCTTCGATTAGAGTTACCCCTCGGGCGAGGATTCGGAGTCTCAGAGTATGCTGAGATAGCGATAACTCTATAACAGGAAGACTAAATCCAAGCCAAACGGACGGGCAGAGAGGTCATCATGCTCAACACGCTGCTGGAGCAGCAGCGTGTACAGAGAAAAAAAGTTCAATGTGTACCGTTGGGTAGAATGAGTTTAGATAGACAAAATATACTAGAGAAATATTTAATGATTGTTAATATTACATGCTATTTTTTAGAAATAGTTTGTGGATTAATAAATTTGCTAGTTAATTGGTTTTATACTAAATATCCGTGCTTTTTGTTGCTTACTACTACTTGAAATAAATATTTAAGAAACTGTAAACACGAGAAAAAATCACTTGTTTCCGTACTGTGACAGTATCGTTGAATTAAAGTTCCCGGGGGTAGGGGGCAGAGACCCCTTTTTTTGTTCTGTGTTAAAAAAAAGTCCTTCATTATGAAGTATAAAGTTTTTGTGGGATTTTTTTTTCTTTTTTCCTTTTTCTTTTCTTCATTCGGCTTAATTCTTTGAGTCGGGGTTGTTGAGATTCTGGAAAAAAAATCTAAAATTCTAAAAAAAAAAAAAAGAAATCTTAATTTCTTACCTTTTATTTACAGTTTCCAATGAGAGTAGCGGTTGCTTTGGTTGTTTTTCGTTGGTTTTGTTTTTAGTTGTTGTGTTTTTTTGTTTCCTGTTTTTTTTTTTTCAATTTTTATCCATTTGTATATTATGATTTTATTCTTGATTTTTTCCTAGCCGATCTTTTGTATAGCGAATAGATTCCTTTTAAAATAAAGAAAATAGAAAGAAATTGGCATTCTTATTATTAATCAATTCCTGTTTCTATGTAAAATATCCTGGCTTGTTCAAAAATTACATTTTATCGGCAAGGAGAAACACGTTGTCGGGGTAAAGGCTAAAGAACTAACTGTTATTATTATAGTAGTAGTAGTAGTAGTGGAGAGAATAATAAAAGAAAATTAGTAGTAGCATTAGTAGTAGTAGTAGTAGTAGTAGTAATTATACGTGACGTCAGATAACATGCAAGACAGGGTAAAAAGGGGGAAAGAAAAAAAGGAGAAAGAATTGGGAAAAAAGAGGGGAAAGCATTTTCCATTCATTCCCGGGACCCGCCAGGGCCGTGTTTAGGGTCACCAGCAGACAACGCAATTGCTTTGGGGCTGCAAGCTCCCTAGGGGCTATAAAACTCCACAGAGTTTTGTAATGCAAAAAATTATTAAAATAACTAATCATTAGGGTTAACTAGAAAATTCACACTTATACGTTAAAATGCATGTCAATCGAACTCTCTGTTTGTCTCTCTCTCTCTCTCTCTCTATATATATATATATATATTTGTTTATGTATAGTCTTTGATCAAAACCATTAGTATCTTGAGGGGGTGCAGGTTGCTTTTATCGGGTAAAGGGGTCGCAAGGCGCATTATGCGCCAAGGCAGGGTTATGTGGCAAAGCACGAGCACGACTGCAACTGCACTGATTCGTAAGTAATTTTTTGAGAAAGCAACAGATTCGAAAGGTTTCCTTTACGATGGTCCTGGTTGGTCCTTTCGTTATTTATCAACACGCACGACACAAAACACGAATACGTTATTAGCACGAACACGCTTTCATTATGCGTGCGTTGTGCACTCACGAACGCACACATGTTGGTTGCCATCCCTATTTGTGATAATAAAAAAACGAGAATTTTTCATGATTTTTTTTCAGACAATAAAAGCTCAAATAATTTAATTAATTTTTTTTTTACCATAATTCCATTTCAATTATTTGAAAAATGGTCCCCTAAAAACAGTTCTGCGTGTTAACAAAAGTCTAAGTGAGATATATTTTTGTTAACGAGCAGAATCGTGTTTAGGGGCCTCTAAGCTACACTCTGAACCCACTGAAGTTAATTCTCTTTGGGTGCAAAGGCGACGCCATTTTTCGCGGACTATTAATCTTCAGAGCGCGTCACGAAACAACAACGGTCTTTATTATATAGATTGTCGGGTTCTAGTAACAGTCATTATTGGAGCTTTCTTTACAGTGTTAGCGGACGGAGACTTTTTCTGTACCACAAGGTCTTCTCACTTAATTTGCTTCATTTTGGTCATTTTGTGATTTTGTGTCATCAGCTTTATACATCTAGCAATCTTACCCGTCTTCAGGAGATACATAACTCTGCCAACGACCATTGGTGCTCTATAGAGTCTAGAGATCAATAAGTCCCGCCTCATTATGTTCACTTTAATCAGGGACCTTATGGTGTCTTCCTTCTAACAGTGCCTGCTATCTTTAAACCTGTATATTTGTACGCTCTTTTCGATTGTGTTATTGTTTGGTGATGAAGGCCATGGTGGTGGTGGTGTCGTTTATGTTTCTCTTTTTTTAACTGTCCTTGAAGTTTTATTCAACAGCTGCTTCTATAATTTCAAGCTGTTTTCCATTTCAAGCTTTCCCTCGTCTCCCTTAATTCACTCCCCCTCCCTCTCTTTCTCTTTCTCTCTCCCTCTCTCTCTCTCTCAATTCATCTGTTGCCATTTCTACCTTTTTAGCCTTGATAAGTTTTAAGCGTTACTTTTTCTTTTCTTTTATTCTAGTGTCAACATGTCAGTGTAAACATTTATAACAGGATTTCCCAACCTTTTTCGGCAAACTCCCCTAGAACATTCGGATGCCTACTATTGCCCCTTCCAACATGCATCCTTATAATAATGTTAGTAGCAGTGATAGTACATAACTAAAGTGTAAATGATTAATATATTCATATAGTTTATTCAAGAAAATTCTACACTGTCGATCAAATGGGAACAGTAACAGTTATAAATCAAGTGGGTCAATTAATATACCATACCATTGCTAATACAGTAATCAGAATAATAACCACAGGACTCACCGATCAATGTGAAGCTTGTGGTTGATGGTCAGCAACAAGTTTTGGAACATTTAGTTCTATATTTGATAGAAAAAGTCTTAGATCTCCACGTTTCACTGCGTCCATTCGGTTTCTATTTTTGGTTAGAATATTGTTTACGACGCTAAATCTCTTCTCCGCTAAATATGATGATTGAAAGGCAATAAAAAAATAGCTTCACTTCATTCCACAATGGTGGAAACTTAGCACTGCAGTGTAACCACATTTCATTCTCACCTTGTTTTTTGAAAGATTATTTTCATTTCTTTGTCACATTGTAATTCAATGATAGTTTCTTGCAAATGAACTTTTATTTTATACATAATGTTGCTACATGGGAGCCCTTGTACGAAAAATTTGGGCTAAGTGAGAGTATTACAGGCCCTCGGAAAGAAAATGCGATAGGCCCCTTTTCCTAATTTTTTAGAGTTAAAGTCACATACAGAGGCTGTACAGCAGGTGATACGTGCATAAAGGCTTAAAAAGGTGAAAAATTTAGTTTGAGATTAGTGTTTGGACGATTCCTAATGTTTTCCTATTCTGATACCGATTCCGATTCCAGGAAAATTTTTATTGACGATTCCAGATCGTTGTCCACTAGCTTCTACCTGTATGTCTTCGCCAAATTTTCATTTTTACATGGTTACAAATCTGGCCTTTTTTGTGTCCTGCCCAGCAATTCGCACAGCTAAGAGAAACACACACAATGGAGCCCGATTCAGGAGGGTCCCTATGCAGTGACGGGCCGTCGGACCAGGTCCGAAGGGACCGATGGTTCAATCTTACCCTGCTCCAATGAATTCATCTAATTATAACTTTTTTCTTGAAAGTAAGGTACGGAACCGTTAACAATCAATTCTGAGTTTCATCATATGGCATGTGTATAGATGATTTCTTATTCATTCTTTTTTTTTAGACCAATATGAAACATGAACCGAAATAATTATTTCTTTTTCGGTTTATCTTAAACTTGATATAATTGTAATTTGCTAATATAAACTTGAAAACTAATTCTTTTTCAGCGTTTAAATATATTTAGAATTAGGATCACTTTATTTGCACCGGTAAAACTAAACTAAAAAAAGTTACTTTGAAAGTAAATATAACTTCCGGCGTACAATTAAAATAGACCGAAAAGGATAAAAAATGCATAAGCTGAATACTAATAGCTTTCTTTACCGCCTACTCTGTAACTACAACGTAAAACGGACATTCCCAAGAATAGACAATTAAGAAAAGATAAAATAACTATGTCATTAGCGTTATTTCCCGCTTATATCGACCGACATTCCTATTATCTGTCCGTAGCCAGGAATAACTCAAAAACTGATTTCCGACATTCTGCTTATTGAAAAAACTGATTACCGACATTTGGCTTATTGATATGATTGGTACAACTCAAAAAGGCTATCCACGCAACAATGCTGCAATAAGAACTACAACTACATGAATATCCATATCGATAATTTCAAACCAATATGGTAAGTGAGGTAACAGTGTTAAGCAGTGAGAAAAGATGAAAATAACAAATAGAAGAATAAGCAGGTGCACAGCACATAGACTTGCACTCATTCAAAAACATGCAGACATACAAACACATACCCAATCACGTAGAAAAACGTCCAATATATTATTGCAAAAAATCATAACAACTATATAAATCGAAATAGATATAAATGTCTGCGTGTATGTATTTAAATATGTGTATACAAAAACATCGACAAACACACATACATACATACATACATACATACATACATACATACATACACGCACAGACACACAAACACACACATCAAGTTGAAAAGAAGGTCCTTGTGGAATTTTAAAATTTTTATTTCAAATGATGTCTTTTCATATAAGTTTTCATTATAACACGTTTAGTTTATTAATCAACGTTTTTCGCTTTATTTATTTAAACGTATTTATTTTATTGTTTCAATTACAATCATTTTAAAACAATTATATCTTCTTTTCAGAACGTTGAATACAAGATGAAAAAATGCAAATTCGCACAATTTTCTTATTTTAATTTTAGCTAAACAAAGAATCTGCTGAAACAGCTGGCGTTGAGCCCTGTACCACTACTGAATGCACAGCACAATGGTGGTTTAAGAAATTTCGTGGCGACGATAAGAGTCATAAAGCTGATGAGCATAAAGATCGACCATAAGGAGCTTTAGTCGATATAAGTGGGAAATAACGCTAATGACATAGATTTTTTCTTCATTCGTCTTTATTTTGCATTAAAGATTTTTTGTCCATCTCATTCATAATTGTTTTTTTAGCACATGTTTAAAAGACAGGTGTCCGAAAAAACATCTCATTAATAATTGTTTTTCAGCACATGATGTCCGAAAAATAAAAGCAATTTGATGTGAAAACACCTAGTGTAGTGGTGAAATTTTTCTAGGCCATATACGACTGTAAGCATCTCTTTCTCAATTTGTGCATATCTTTGCTCAGTATCTGACAGGGATCTACTTGCAAATGCCACTGGTTTGCCAATCTGTGTCAGTGCTTCTCCTAATCCATACTTGAATGCATCATTCTCGAAAGTCAGCTCCTTGTGGGGGTCGTAATACATGAAGATGGGTGAGTTTGCAATTGCTTCTTTTACAGATTCAAATGTTGTATTTTGGAGTCTGACCATGTCCATGGAACATCTTTTTAGGTTAGATTTTTGAGGGGTTTTGTCATTGTTGCCAGGTTTAGGATAAATGTACCTAAGTAGTTTATCATACCTAGGAATCTGCGGAATCTCTGGTGCTGGTATTTCGATGATGGCCCTCACTTTTTTTTTTGAAATCGTCCAAACACTAATCTCAAACTAAATTTTTCTCTTTTTTAAACCATTATGCACATATCACCTGCCGCACGGCCTCTCTATGTGACTTAAACTCTAAAAAATTGGGAAAGGGGGCCCATTCTATTTTCTCTCCGAGGGCCTGTAATACTCTCAGCCCATTAGAGAGGAACTGATATTTATCATTGAGTGATTAGCTGGTTTCGTCTATCAGTTGGCTCTTCCTAATCTAAACGATTCCACAAATACCTAAAGTTTGGGTACATATACTCTTTAAAAGTTACTTGAATTTTTTCTTTTCGAATTTACTTGTCAAATTTATTATAACTAAATGATAAATTTATTTATTTTTTAAAGAAAAATCATACACACATGTTATTTCTAAAATGCTTGTATACAATTTTTGTAGATATATATTATACACATTATTTATGTTAAAAAATGCTATCTTTTTTCTAGTTTTTAAACTATTCAAATAAAGAGAATAGTATACTAAACAGTATATCAAATATATCGACACCGAACGAAAATAGATAATTCCACCCTTTCCCCTGCCTCTCTCTCTCTCTCCCTCTCTCACACGATATCATATTTACTTGGTAGAGCACCAGACCAAGTTAGGCACAAGGCCATTTTACGTGCTCTATATACCTAGGCTTTTTTTAATTCAGTGTTACCCTTCACCTAGATTAGTTGCTCTCCTGAGTTCATGAGTCACATCTGCCCGAGGCAATTAAAGTATATGTAATGGTTTTGACTGGAATTTGAACTCACGTAATATGATTCTAGAGCTCGAGCTTTTACCAATGCTCCACCGTCGCTACCCACTGTCTCTCTCTTACGACATAATCATTTCTGTTACGTTATATAAATTCACTGCACCCTTTTAACATAACAACGTCTATAACACTGATCCAAGCTTCCGCTTATTATACTTAATATTAATTCAATAAAATAAATTAAAATAAAAAATATGACGCTGAGCAAAAATCAAAGTGTTTACAAAACAAAAAGTTTAAAAGAAAAATTGCCTTTTTTTGTTTTTAAAAGAAAGGCTGTTTTTTCTTAAAAAGTTACAAAAATTCAATCGTCGAAACCGCATAAGTTGAGTCCGTCGTAAGCCAAGGGTCGCCGGTAAGTTTAAGCTTTAGACATTTGGCCGTATCTGTAGATCTCCGTAAAGGCAGGTTTTTGTAAATTTTATCACTTTACGTGTTAGCACCTTACAAATAAAAGATTTTAAAGTTAACTAAACGCAAAATATCTCGAATTTATATCCAAGTGTTTAAAATCAGTTCTAGAGACAACAACAATCCATTTTAGATAACATTTGTGCCAAATTGTATCTTTTATTACAATAAATATTAACATATGATTCCATTATAATTAGTTGATAGAGAAGTAACAAAAAAATGATGAATATACACAAGAGAGAACAGGTATTTATGAAACGTGTTAGCAACTACCCTACTACGTTTACAAGCAGCCATATTATTGATTCTAACTTGCCGGCAACAGCCGTTATCAATACTATTCCACCTGACACAATATAATTTGTCAGGCTGACCGTGCGAACATTTTGTCCCGTTGGGAGATATGCACAATCGATGTGTGTGTTCTGCTCATACAAGTGTATTCGTGACGTGGACTATACTAACAATATCCTACCCTCTCTCAGCGTTTAAGGCAACATTTCATTTTTAATGCAAGTTTCGTAGAAGAGAATTTTTATTCGTCGCTTTAGAATTTCCCCTTCTTTTTTCTCTTGTTTTGTAACTAGATTTTTTGTTTTGGGGTCTGTGTTTTTATTTAGTCCCTAAATTCCTTTCCGAACATTTTTTGATGGCCTTCGATTAACCTCAGGTTGGCTGTGAAGAAACTGTGTCATTGGTTTTTCTATAATATATTTTCTTGGTGAGCAGTTTATTCTCTAAGAAAATGAACATTTAGCCTTTTCTTCCTTATCCTCTTTTACCCTTTTAACCGGTCAGGTATTGAACAATCTGTTTTTCCAACAAATTATTGTTTAAATGCAATGAAGCATATGATTTTAAATGATCATTTGAGAAATGCTCCTAAAAATTTTTAACTACTTTTGCCGCATTAGAACAACATGAGGTAGATGACTATAATAACACTAGAATCTACATAGACGAACACAACAATCTGAAATAAACGCCTACCAAATACAAACAAATTTATGGTTTATGTATTTGACTCACTCTTGTTTAGAAATCCCCAGTGCAACTCATCCAAATCAAAGCTTAAAAATTAACACAATAAATAGCAAAAGTTTTCGTATAGAAATGAATAAAGGCGTTCGTCTCGGATCAAGGTATATTTCATATTCATATTATATTTGATGATGTTAATGTCAATCAAATTTTCAAGTAAAGCTTTGCTTTAAACAACCAATCGGCTGTCAGTTATCAATCCAGTCGCTTAGCTCCAAAAAATTAGCAAATTGTTCAGTTTTAGCTAAAATCATGAAATTTCGTACACACATACCTAAAGGCATTTCATGAAAAATTAGATGTGAAGGCATCTTCAATTTTTAATATGGCGCCCATTTTTCAAAATGGCGCCAATAATGGCCATATTCATAGTTTTTAGCTAAAAAAGTAAGCCAGCAACAACTGTTTCGGAAAATATCTTGCCTAAATGTGGACTGGGCACTCGGGAATTTAGGCAATTTCCGGTGAGCCAATAGGGCCGATGGATAACCCACATCCAGTACGTTTCAGAACTTTCCAAATTATAATTTTTAAGCATAAGTTAAGAAATAGCGCATGAAAAGTCTGTTATATCAGCAAAATTGTCATATTTAAAATATATTTCAGAACCTGTAAGACGAGTTGCCATTTTAGGCCTATTTAAATGGGATGAGTCACCCGGTAGATAATGCCCATGCTGTTTTAAAGTCCCTGTTTGCATAATTAGAATAATATTGCTAAAAATCAAATCTAATCATATTTTACGTTCGCCTATGTTTTGGGATAAAATGCATTAAAAGATTTATTTAACTACTTTGAAACCTTTATAGAACTTGAGAAAATATCCAAATATTGAGAGTTTTCAAGATTCGTAAGTTTAAAGTTGTTCTTACTTTTCTTTCTTTCTATTTTCTTTTCTTTCTTTTTTTATCACACCTTTCTTTCTCTCCAGAGCAATTTCGTGTTCATTGAATCAAATAAAAGTTCAAAACATCTGTAGTTATGGAATAAAGTCCTAACCATTTCCGGAGAAAGAAAATTAAAACCCAAATTGAAGAATGTCTATTTTGTTTTTGTTATTTATTTTTCTTTGTCAGTCATAAACAAGATCTGTTAGGGTTGATATCATATTCATCCGAAAATTCTGAAACATTAAAATAAAATGAATTTCGTCTTCTTTGGTTTGGATATATTTACAATTATATTTTATCAATATTCCATTGTTTGATTGTTTCTTAAATATAGATAATAAACATGTTAAGAACATGTTTCTTAAAGCCCAACTTACATCATAATTTGTTTAAATTAACTCCAAACAATAGATTGAAATCATTTTAGTGTATAAAATTTTAAAAGAAAGTGTTAATAGTTTATTTGAACAAACCCGTTAGATAATTTCGTTTGCCAGAACAATTGAGCTGCATCTTCCCAAGTTATAAAAATATTATTATACAAGAAAATATATATCGTACAAGAAATTTTGCCCGGCTTTGCCAAAGCGCCAAGGACTTGCCACTAAGGTCATTAAGGAAGCCTATAATATCGGAAAGCATTTAGTGCTTTTTTAATATATACAAAATCCATTTTTAAAGGGGAAGCATTTTGAGACAGACAATTAAAAAATAGTAAATACCTAAAAAAAACTGAAATTTTATAAGTAAAATGATTTTTTAAGTTTATGTAACATTTTGTTTTGTTTTGAGCACAGTAATAGTGTTTTAAAAAAGATCTTTTAATTGTATCCCCAGTCCAATGAAAATAAATATTTTAGGTTGAATATAATCAGATCCTTGATGGTAGTGAAAATAAATATTTTGGGTTTTTTTTTAAATTTTGAACGTTAACGTGATCAGGGAGGGGGGAATTTTACGACCAGCAAAACTGTTGCTACGCCACTGCATGCTCTTTTAAAAATGATTTTTATATTTTATGATATATAGTTTCTTTTATAGAGAGCGCTACTTATGCAGAACTCTATATATGAGCCGATTTTGGAATTAAATCTTCTGAAAGATGCGAGTAATATCCGATTTTATATTAGAGTTTGCTGATACAAGAGCTTCTCAAGTGGTGTTATTCTTGGGTCAGCAGATTTTTGGAGTGAGTGACGGTGTCAAAATTTTGGCAATCAGTGACAGTCGAAAATACAAGGCAATAACAAGTTCCGAATGTTGGAAACATGATAGTTGTCTAAGAGGGAAGACGATTGATTCGAGTGATAAAAAAGGTCCTGTGGGTGTGGTGTTAAACAAAGATATATAAATAGCAATGAACCTACTTAGTCAAATGTTTACATAGAGGCTTTCTAAAAAACGGACACAAACACACACGTATACACACACACACACACACACACACACACACACACACACGCACACACACACAGAAATACATCTACACAAGTGAAATTTGAATCAGACGGATTAATTTAGAACAAATTAAACTGGATACACCAGTCCCCTTCAGATCACCGAAGTTAAGCAACGGTGTGCCTGATCAGTCGTTAGATGGGTGGCGATTTACGAATACCAGGTACTGTATCTTTCATCAGGACGGAAAATACCTTGGTTAGTAGTTGTTGGAGGCGCATTTAACCGCTGGGTTGATGAATACTTAGACTTTGATTATATAGGCACATCTACACGCGGCTTGGGACTGCTTGTGAAGTTCATATTCCCATGAAACTCAACACTGAATTGTGTGTGTTCAATGGTTAAGCCGGCTAAACCTGCAGAGGTCATTATGCCGACTTTATTTTTTTAATGAAACTGGTAATACTTATATCATCAGGATGAAAATTTAAAAAGTTGAAACGTGTTTTGAAATAAAACGTTTTTAAACGCTTGCATTGACGATCCATCATAAATTTCCTGTCCGAATACAGTTTTGGTATTTCCGTTTTATTTTGGACCCCTAGTACGAAAGAAAATTACTTGGAGCGCTTTCTTAAATTACTTAAAGTGGCGACACCCAGACTTAGATTTCTTCGATAGTACCCCCACGTCACCAAAAACATTTCAAGCCATAAGTTGAAGAGTACAAATAGTACAATTTAAGAAGCTGTAAAAGAAAGAATTACGTTATTAAAAGAAAAAAAAACTCTTCGTGGCAATATGCCGTTAACAAAAGCAATAGAATAAATGATTATGTAAATTAGATTCATTGTTCCGTTTCATTGTGTTTTACTACAGAACTTTTGATGTCGATTTAATTAAGACTGACTTTATAAATCAATTATCAACAGAATTTACACTATTTATAGGTTTATGCCTAAATCTGCAGCATAATAAGAGGATCGTTCCAAAGATAATGCCTTTTTTATTCTTATAAATAGACCAAAGGTGGGGTGCGAATTTTTATGTTGACTGAACTGATGTATTAAGGGGGAGGTCCATTTGGCCTACAGGCAGTCGGATTTCGGAATTATAGTATGCGAGTTCGAATCACAGTCGTTCCATTTGCATTCATAATTGGGAAAGATAAAGAATCCTTACATTCTCTCAGGCTATTGCTTAAATAGGGAACATTGTGTTGGTAAAAACAAACCAAGTGTGTTAACGATGATTAAATGACCTAAAAAAGTTGATGTGCCGTAAAACACATTAACAAACAATTATAAATTCATAACGTGAAAGTTTCACCTCTCTGATACAAATATTGGATACAAGACTCTAAGAAATCAACTACCTGTCATGGACATGCGTCAGACGCAGATATGTCTCTGTGATATTGACCTACTGATAAACAACTTCCCAACCTTTACAACGTGTTTTTTTTCATTCGACAAAATAATAAATTCTGAAATATTCAAGAATTTTAATTTGAACCAAAGTCGCCATTTTATCACAGAGAATTGTGTATGAGACAATTTCAGTTTAGGCCTTTTCTCAGACTCAAGGCAAATTTGCTCTTGCTTGACCTTCAAGTTGCCTCCATTAATATCCATTAAATATTTTCTTGAAACAATTCTGACGTAATTGTTCTTACGGACGTCTCGATTTTTTATGATCTTTAAAATACTGTGATAAATGCTAGTCGTTTAGCATTACTAAGATATTATGTAAGGAGGATAAAACTCCGCGCATTCAAAACTATTGCAGTCTGTCGGATTCCTAAAGATAAGTCTTGATCATTTTTTACGCGGATATCCTCATCTTGATTGTTACGTTGTGATATTTTTTCAGATATACCTTTCCGTCACATTTTCCTGATGAAACATCACGTCGAAATCGAAAAATTCAAAAAAAAAAAAAAGAAAATCAAACTAAACCCATTATCTAATCCACCAGTATGGACTGTTCTAATTCTGTTTACGATAACCGAGTATAAGCTTTAAGACTTGTAATGTATTTCTATTGCTATTTCAATGGATCGATTGAGATAATTTAAATCTTTACTATTAGATAATTCTTAAAACTGTAGAAACACAACGCCTATAAATGATGAGAAGTGAAGGTGAACCAGGGCAAAAAGGTGGAGCATTGGTAAAAGCTTCGGCTCTGGAATCGTATTACACGAGTTCAAATCTCAGTCAAAACCACTGCCTTTAACTTAAGTTGCCTCGAGCAGATGGGGTTCGTTAACTCGGGAGAGCAATTTATCAAGGTAAAGGGCAACAATAATTACAAAAAACCCAGGGATATAATGGTCACGTAAAAATGGCCTTATGCCTAACTTGGGTTGGTGCTTCACCAAGTTAATATGAACAATCATACAGTCTTATAACAATTATACAATCATCTAATAATGATCCTAACTTGTTTGTGCTCGAATAAGTAAATATAATATCTGTTATATCGCCACTCCAGGTTGATGAAAAGAATCCACTGAAGAAGACCGGATTGACTATTAGGTGAAACGTTGTAAAGAAAATAATAAAGATTATTTTCGATTGTCTTCTAGGGAACCGCTTGAAACTGTTTAGGTGGCAAATATCACAAAATTTAGGCGTTTTCCAATTTCATGCTTCAGTTTCGTTCCTTTAACATAGAGTCATAAAAGGGAATTTGGTTAATGACGCCACAATATGGAACATAAGCAAATTTTGAATACTCTTTGTTAATGCATCGTCTTTTTTATTTTTCATTTTTTTCTTAACTTTGAATAGAAAAACTACTAATAAAATAAAAGGAATTATTAAAATGTATTTAAAAAACAAAAAAAAATGTCAGTAAAAAACAAAATCATAGAAAACCTCTAAAACTTACTAGAAATTGCCTTTAAATAATATTTAAGAAAAGTTTTAACATCGCTGCTGAATTGGAAAAGAAAATAAGATAACTTCGATTTATTTTAAAACAAACAGCTTTTAGGGTATTTTTTAAAATTACTAATAGTAATATCAAAACAAAAGAAACATTGAGTTTTTCGATTCCGAAGAGATTCTGAAAATATATATAAATAAAATAGACTCAAGAAAAAAAAGACTTTTAAAATAAAATTAAAATGTCTGAGGAATTAGGTTAATTGATTATGAATTATTCAAAAAAATAGTTTAAATTCTAAATTAAAATACATTTTTTTTGCATTAGAAAAAATAATAAACATAAATCATCCATTAAAAATAAAATCAACATTCCAATTTAAAAAAGATAAAAATAATAGGAATAACTTTAAAAGACCTGAAGAAGGTCGAAGGTCTTTACGACCGAAACGTAGTAAAACAAATAAAAATAAAGATGAGGACAATAGTTCGAAAAATACCTCTGCAGTTACTCTTATTTTAAAAGGTTTTAAGGTTTTATTAGTCATTGAATTTCAAAAACAGGGATTTTTGATAAATCTTAATCTTTATTTCTTTAGTACATTATTTAAATAACACTAGTGGTACTATTTGACCTTTAACTCAGGGTATTATCTCGAATGAAAACCTAAACGAACGAATGCAATTTCTAATCTTATATTACTATTTCAAAGTCATAGCACTTATCCGTTACGGGGTTTTCAATAAGGTCAACAACTCCTTAAAAATGAAAATTTATGGAATTCTAATTAATGGAGATTCATATTCGTGTTCTACTCACTCGTCCTTAGCCTTGTTTTTTAGTCTGAAGGTTCATTTTGTTACGCTTGTTTGTTTGGTGTTTAACGCCATATCAATCTTTAAAGGTAATTTTAATGATAAACATTATTTATATACACAAGGTTTTTTGATAACACAAGTTGCACTAGTTTATCGATAGCTGGAGGGAAAAGGGGGATATTTTGTTACGCAAGGTTTTGCTAGAAATGATTGAAAATTTCTTTTGTTTCGATACCATTTTACGCTTTTAAAGTAAAGCGTATTTAATTCAGAAATTTTGCCGCGTTGATGAACATGAGTTTTTTTTTAAATCCAAGCCCGAAGGAGAAGTCTTCCTTCTCAACAACAACATGAGTTTTTAAAGCCAGATTTTTGGCATGATCTGTAAAAAGTTGATTATATTTGAAATTTCTCAAAGATAAAATATACTGAAAACAAACTTTCTGTAGAGGAATATTGGAAATATTGACTAGTCATCAGTTTTTGAATTTCTAATTTCTGAATCTTCAAAATTTTAAAATATTAGTTTTGAAATATTTTTTAATAATAAAAAATGCTCTCTTTTATCAAAATATATATTTATTTCTTTAAACTTTTCTTTCTCAGGGTATTATCATATGTTAGGAAAAAAGTAGTTGTAGATTAACAGTGAAAAGTAGAATTGAGAGGGATATCGGCCAGTGTGTGTGTTCCAGCAGCTATTGTCGCTTGGATAGAGCCGAGAACAGACCAACCCTTAATAGTGAGGAAAATAATATATAATATATATAATATAGATGGAGAATATATATATATATATCCTCCATCTTTTTTTGTTTTAAAACAAAAACTGTTTGTGGCATATCAACCTTTTTAGGTCATCTAATGCCGAGAACAATCATTTTATGTATACGCACATAGTTTTTTTTAATTACGCAAAGTTTTGCTATTTAACCCATAGCTGGAAGCAATGTGAGAATTCATATCTTTCCCAAGGGTATTAGTTCAACTATGAACGCAAATGGAATGACTACGATTCCGAAGTCGACTGCCTACCCACTAGGCCAAATTGACTTTCCCTTAATACAAAAATAAACATAAACATAAAAATATATTAATCAGATTGTAATGATATTTCGAAAATAAGTAGTAGTTTTTTATTTTTTATTTTATTTATTAGAAGAGGAAAATATTTTTGTATTTCACGCTTTTTTGTTGGGATTAAACAAATTTTAAGTAAAATAGCAAATACCATTTTTTTCATAATCTTATATAAACCCCTTCATATTTACACATTAAATGATCTGTTTTTGTTTTTAAATCTTAACTGCAGTCATGTATCGGTATAATAGTTCTTCGACGAATGCACAATTGAACCAAAGGAATATGTGAACATTGAAGTTTACAAAACTTTTGTTGAGGTTTTGTTTGAACTAGTTTCGGTTCGTCGCCAAACGTCTGCCATAGACAAAAAGCGTTTTACTAAATTTTATTCTTAGTTTTATTGGAATCTTTTCTATTTTTAATAGAAAACATAGATGAAATATAAATATTTTTTAAGATTTAAGTTTTGAGCCGGTTGTTTTAACAAAAGGAAAAGTGTCAATTCGTCCCTATTTCCGCTCACATTTGTTTTTATTTTCTACACCCAAAGAAGGAATTAATTTTAAGCTGACAGGCAACGATCTGATCACAATCTAAATGCAAATGGAAAAAAGATTTTAGATGAGAGGTCAGCAGCATCTGTTGTTTACATGTTTAGTAGTTATTCTTAAGACTGCAATCCCCATTAACAATGTCGTTTTTCACCTCTTTATTAAAGAGTTGACCCCTTTATTTCAGATTCTGTTAAGTAAAAGAAGCGTCCAAACACGACAGTATTTCCTTTTCTAATTTACTTCAATCTTTTTTCTTTCAAAAATACATTTATCTTTGCCAAAGAAGGATTGTCGCCAACACCACCGCCGCCGCCACCGCCGCCGTCTCTATTCAAACTTTTGGTTGATTTACTGTCGCCAATGATGTTTCATTTTTTTCTTCTCTCTCTCCCCTGCCCCCTCTCTCTCTCTCTCTCTCTCTCTCTCTCTCTCTCTGCCAATTATCCTCAAATGATTCTTTTCCCATAAATTCATTATTTCATCTTTTATTGAATCATTGTTTCCTCTTTCTTTCTTTTTTTCTTTCTTTTTTTTCTTTCTTTCTTTCTTTCTTTCTTTCTTTCTTTCCGGTCATTATTTTCTTTCTTTCATTTATGTTTTCTTTCCTGTTGTCTGTCTTCAGGGCTGTGCTTAGCGCCCCTGCACACCCCAAAAATTGCAAGGGGGTCGCAAGCTCCCTAGGGGTCGCAAGGTTCCTTGAGTTCATAGATCTTTTGTAATGCAAAAAAATAGCAAAATAATTATTAATTTAATTATAAAATTACACTTGAAATATACATTTGTCAACCCATCTCTCTTTCTGTCTCTCTCTATATCAGTGGTTCCCAACCTTTTGATGACCCTGCACCCCTAAAATATTTCAATAGGTTCTCGCACCCCTTACACTACATGTAATGATTAATAGGTAGCATTCTTAATAAAAGAAAAAAAAATTTGAAAAGCAACCTCGCACCCCCTGAAATGCTGCCTTGCACCCCTAAGGGGTGTGTACCCCTGGTTGGGAAACCCTCCTCTATTTGTATATGTATACATAATTTGTCTTTTATTGAAGGTTTCAGTAAGTTTAGGGTGTGCAACTTACCTTTTTAGGGTAAAGGGGCTGCAAGGCATACTCTGCGTCGGGGCGGCTATGAGGCTAAGCACGGGACTATCTGCCTTTACTCTCCGTTTACGTCTCTGTTATTGATGTGTCTCTCACAACTTTCTTTTGTTTTTCTTTGTTATTTTAAAAATATTTTCCTTTTCTTTTTCTGCTTCTTAACCATTTGATTCCTCCTTACTTTCAAGAATAATCTCCAGTAGTATTATTTTATTTTAATTTTTCTTTAGGATATCCACACACACACACACATATATATATATATATATGAAATAATGAATAAGAAGTATTCGAAAACTATACAAAAAATGTATTTATTCGTATGATTTAGATAATTTATTTTATCAAAAGGGCGAGCTCCACTTAGGACAATGGATAGAAAGCCTGACTTTGGAATCATAAGACGCGATTAAAATCTCAGTCGTTCTGTTTACGTTCACATTTGGACTAATATCCTAGGGAAAGTTATTAGTATCCACATTCACTACAGCCGGTCTAAGATTTAAACATTTTTTTCAGCTATGGATTAAATAGCACATATTGTTTGTTTTGTTTTTGTTGTTGTTGTTTTTTAACTACAAGTGGATAAAAAATAACGGTTGATATGCCTTTAAACCCAAACATTTCTTAAATGGGTTTTCAAGTAAGTAAAAAAAAGAAGAAAATGTCTGAATCAATAAATATTTAGTTTTGTTTTGGTTCTGATTTTTTTCTTATCAATTCCCTCATTTTTTTTTCGGGTTGGGCGAATTGTTTTTTGTATTTTAGAATCGTAATACGAGAATTGAAAATACAATCGTATGTTCTGGATTCAAATAGAAAACTAAGATTGACGATCGTCTCTAGATTGATGACCTTCTTTCAAATCGGAGTTCTTTGCTTACCCGAGTAAGTATTTACTAGGATTGTGACTATCTTCTTTAATTAAAGAATATGCTTATCACATCCCTAGTTATTATGGCTGTAACAAACCTGAAAAGTCTATCCAATTCCAAACCAACCAATCTTTTCTCTCATTCATTTGACTTGATCTTTAGTGTGTGACCCATCACCGAGTATCCCATCACCCCACACCTTCCAAATCCTACTTCATTTATACCTCTTCCAAAAACAGATAACAAAATCCACTCAAATAGCAATATTCACTTTCCATCCCCATTGGACGATATTTTCTTCTATCCCTTCGGCCAGTGTCCTTCTGATAATCACTTAAAATGCCACATCTCTTTTCTCTGTTGTTTATAATTCAAGTTGACGTGATAACACATTTGATTTTATTTCTCAGTGATTAAGAAAAGATTTTTTAGACGAGTTAAACCAATAAGACATTTTTATTTCTGGTAAAGGAAAGCGCACAGCTTAAAATAACTATTCATTATTATTATTATTATTATTATTATTATTATTATTATTATTATTATTATTATTATTGGGTCTAACACCAATCACCAGGTGCATTCACATCCAGCAATCAGTACTTTTTTGCTGGAGTCAATGTGACCATAAGTCTCCTATGATTTCCAGCAAGTTCTGCACCATTTCAGCCAAAAAACTGCACGGTGCAACATATCCCCGAGTTTCCACCCCGCTGTCTCCACTTCGCACACCTGCCATTAGCAAACTGCCAACGCCCGGTGGTAATTCCTGAAGACAAAGTGACAAAAAGTTTCCTCTGACACTCCAATATACAGGGGTTGGACAAAATAATAGAAACACCTGACATTTTGACTTGAAAATTTTTAATATGATTTGAACAGTTAAAAAATGAAATATTTTTGTGTGTTTTGTTTTATGATGTTTTCTAGTGAAGCTGGTAT
>JAUZSX010051034.1:0-19974 GCA_034780655.1 Idiosepius hallami
GAGTTTAGAGAGAGTTTGGTAGGGGAAGAGAGAAATAGTAGAAGAGGAGTAAGGAGGTTAATAGACAATGTCTTTTACATGATAGTAGTGAACTGAAGTCTCTTAGGTACATTCCTACATCCTCAAGTGATTAAAACTATACGGATGAAGCGTGCACTGCACATGATGAAAAAAGACATGTGATTAAAAGTCAAGTGATAAATATTCCGTGATTAACATTTGGGTGATGAAACTACAAGTGATGAAAAGTCCGTACACCCATTATTCCTTCACACTCAGTATTTTAATATTTCCAAAACTTCATAAATATCTATTTATTTGAATAAATTCTTTTTTAAGTGCTTATTTACAAGCAACTAATAAAAAAAATCATTTATAAAGCAAGAAAGAAAGCATATAAAAATGTTTATATAAAGAGGCATGTAAAAAACGTTTTAGAAACTGTCCGTATGGATACTTTTAGCCCAAGGTGGAGGATCAGAATTTGAATATAAAAATAATGACGATAATCTGAGTTTATAGCCCCGATGAAGGCTACTTTTAATTTTCAGAGTGTGGTGACACGTGACACAATAAATAAATATGACAGCTATTATTGTACAGTAAGGATGGATAGAGTTTTTTTTTTACATTAAATTAAAAATGAAAAAAAAATTAGAATTGAAATTTGTTAAAAAGATTTGAAAGTAATAAATTAAACATTTTATGAATGAAATAAAACTAAAAAAAGATGATGAAAAATGGTAAGAACTTATTTTACGAATATATTCGACCATTATATCTTACCATTTCAACTTCAAAATAATTATCCTCAACTTCAAAATGGACTTATTTTCAAGAAAAATAATTAATCAGATTTAAAATGAATTATTCAACTTCAAAATGGAACAATCAACTTCAAAATGTGTTAATCAACTTCAAATTGGAAAAAAATGATTATTTCTCATCCCAATGTTGATTAATCTATTTTGAAGTTGATTGCTCCATTTTGAAGTTGATTAATCTATTTTGAAGTTGATTAATTCTTTTACTTGAAAATAAGTCCATTTTGAAGTTGATTCATTCTTTTACTTGAAAATAAGTCCATTTTGAAGTTGATTAATTCTTTTACTTGAAAATAAGTCTATTTAGAAGTTGATTCATTCTTTTACTTGAAAATAAGTCTATTTTGAAGTTAATTCTTATCATTTTGAAGATGAAATGTTATAGCACTGCTGTTGGAATGGAGGCAATCGAAAATACGACTCTGTTCGTGATGTCATAGTAACCAGGCAAGTTCGTAGAAAATCTTGCCTGTTTAAAGTTGATTGGTTCGTCTAAGGAATATCGATCGAAAACGAGGTTTTAGTGAAAGCAAAGTTCAAAACCTTTGAAGAAATGGACCGAGAGGGCCTTTCCCCTCACGTCCCTGTCTCGCCCGGGTGACAGTCCTCAGCTTAATCTTACCTGCTACCATCAATAAGACATACCTTCGGGCCAACAGAGGACAATGCGTACAAGAGGGTGACGCGTTTGTCGCTCGAGCTTCGAAAATCTGGCTTTATTTAGAACTAAAAGAATTAACCGGCTTTGCCCGGGTGTTGAGAACTTGTTACTAAGGTAGTTAAAGAAGCCTATTATATAGCATTAATCTAAATTCTACTGAATGCTTTATATATGTAAAACATAAGATTCCTTTTTGTCTCAAATTATATATGATAGAAAAATAGGTATTAAATCCCGACGATATGCAATAGAAAAATTATGAGAAAAAACAAAGAACAAAAATAGATATCAGTGCCGATGCGTTTCGGATATTTATCCTTCTTCGGGGCACATTTATATTTATCATTATTATTATTGATAATAATAATATTATAATTAGTATGTGTTTATATATATATATATATATATATATATATATGTATGTATGTATGTATATTTGTATTTGTATATATATGAGTATATATATATATACTTTTGAAGAAATAAATCTTTTTTATAATAATTGTTTAAAAAGAGAAGAAGACATATTTGAATATTTTAAATACCTGTATATATATTTCGCCTTTTTTTAAACAATTACTATCTATGTATATATATATATATATATATAGAATATGCATAATTAATGATTGTATTGATTGAATCATTAGAGTCAATGAGATTAGAGCATTGAAATCAATTTAATAGAACTTCAACACATTGCGTCAATAATGAGTAAAATATTATTCACATCAACTTTGAATTCATTTAAGTAATGTAAACAAATAACATTTACTTTATTTAATATGAAATTATTACTGACAAAAACAGTTCCAATGTCAACTTATATATATATATGATTTCAATCTATGTTGTCTTTGGATAGTTACATTTTTGTTACTATTTCTGTTTAAGCTATTCATTACTTTCAATGATGCAAATGCGGCAACGTGATATATTACAACAATTTACTATTTTTTTCAGTCAGCTTTGTTTATTTTGACTTATTGTTTAAAACTTGAAATAATTTTTGTATCAGTTTTGATAAAACTTCTTTTGCTGAGCATGATTGTTCTTCTTAATTAGAATTGGCTTTTGAAAAATTTCTCATTTTAGCATTTTAAGTACTCAAATAGTGTCTCATTTATTAACAGAACCAATTTATAATGCAGTACAAATGTGGCAATTTCTTTTATACTCATTCAGAACATGACAAATTTGTTTCTCTCCCTCAAGAATAGAGATATTAAACACCAAACGTGTACAGTGTGCATGCAGTTTAAATATAGTATGTGTTTATTTCATTTTTCAATTTCTTCCCTTCTTTTATCCCTAGTAGAGTTCTTTTATTGTAAGGTTATTGGGAAGACAAGAGAAAAAAACATCTTAACAATGGAAAATTTTATAGAGTCACAGAATAGCCTTTTTAAGAGAGAATTTATGTAAAAATAGATTTTAATAGATTTTTAGAGCAAAATCAATGTGCATATTAATTGATTACTGCTGTTTGGAACAAAGATATCAAGCTCAACATAGCATTTTGAATTTGTTTCCAAATGTGACCCATCATATAGGTGTTAACTGTTCTATATATTTTCCCTATCAACTATGTCTTTTTTTTAATAAAACAAGATTGAAATTCTCAAGAACATTTGTCAAAAACTAATTTTTGTTTCCTCCTAAATTTCCTTTTTTTATTATATTCTTTGTTCAGAAATCTACTATTGTCATTCTCTTTTGTATTTTTGAAACCTGGTAGTAAAACAAAAAAAAGTGATTAAATTTCTCTGAAGAAGCATTTGCCCTAGAGACATTGCAGACAGACTGTCTACAATTGCCTTTCATTAAAGCTGATAAGATGAACTGATAGCTAAACTCTGTACTTTGTTATGTCATTGGATAAGAGATAGAAACACTCAACCTTCATACTGTTGATATTCTCAAATAAAAAGCTTAAAGTTGCTGCATTATGAAGGTAGTGAATTTTAGGTACTAATCAACTAACATGTTTTTCTCATGAAATATTTAGCATATCATCAATGTTTTTAATGCTAAGATTTATTATCATTTAAAGTAGGGTTTGGTAAAAAGTAGTTATTAATCCTTAATGTATTGCTAAAGAGTGTGTTTGATACAAGACCCATGTAAAATTTCACAAATCCATAAAAGTTTGTATAACTCATTTCTGTCCTTGACATTGAAAATGGTTTGTCTCAATAACTTAAATATCTCAGTGAGTTTTTTTTTATTTCTAGTTTCTGTAGAAAAGTTTATATTTTATACAATTTAAAGAACTGTATATTTAATTGAAAATTGTACAAAAAAAAACTTTTATTTCATTATGAATGTCTGAGGAAATCTTGTAACAATTAGATCTTTGGCAGTTAGGATATCAAAGTGTTTTACAGTCATAACACTTAAAGTTATGTACAACTATAGTGTAAACATTCTTATGGTTGAACTAAAATTTTGTGTTTGGCACATTAATATAATCTTTAGACAGTCTTAATCAACTGTCCTGCTTTATGTTGATTTAGTACATAAAGGAGTCTATTATTAAATTAGAAATAAAATATTAAAAGGTTGTTTTTATAGTTCTTCTCAGGTAAATAATATCATATATAATGATATATAATTTCTATAAGTAATTTATGAACAATTTTTTTTATTATATTCCATATTCTGAGATTTATTTGAACTTGAAAAATAAAATCCATTTCAGAAATCTCCTACACTTATAAGTAAGATGAAGTAGAAGTTTTAAAATCTTGAGGATCATTACTTAAAATGATGTGCAGTTTGATTTTTCATAGTTTTTGCAGTTTGAATTTTTGGTAGCAGAAAGTTTTTGTTGGCAACATAAACATTTAGATGGCTTTAACCAAAAGACAAGAAACTATCAAATATGCAAATGAACAGCCTTCACAATAACCTTTTTTTATTGTTTTTGTTTAACGAAAAAATATAAATTGTTTTATATGGGGTATTATGTATTTTTTACTCTGAACCTAAATAATTAAATTACAAGTTGCTTGAATTTCTTAATAATTTTATAAACAGACAAGTAAACTAATAAGGATTAACATGGCTGGTAAAATTCCAATAGAATATTTTAACAATTCAATTGAATGCCTGGGTGTAGTATAAAATGAAGTATTTTTAATTGTCAAAAAAGCCTAGTTAAAATAAGTGAAAATTTGTGTTTTTAATGCGAATTTGATTTTAGAATTTGTAAGATCTAACAAAATATAGAATTTCTGTGTGTATTATGTGCTACAGAATTAGTATTAATGTCTTTGAAGTAAATAATGTAAGATGGAGTGGTTATCAGACTACTCTACATATAATTTCATCCTTTTGCAACACCCTGTAGAGTTTTAGAACTCTTGAGATGCCTTGATATATTGGTCTCTATACTGTCAATTTTCAACTTTATATATATATATATATATATATATTTATATATATATATATAATTACATGGTTTGACCAAATGTACATCAATCTAAAAATTATTAAGTATTCTCAGTGAGTAATTATGTGATTATTAGAATAATAAAAATATCGTGAAAAGGTTTCATGATAATGATATTTTTTTTAATAGTTTACCACTACTATTTTTTGATTGGGAAACAATATAAGATGTTTCCATTGTAAAATTATATTACCTTAGACCATGTAGTCACATAACAAAGAAAGGTTGAAATGTCAACAAACAACTTTAAACAAACCAAATAAAATGATGCACATTTTGGCTTCTTACTATAGTCTTTCACTGGCATTACAAAAAATATCAGGATTAACTTATCTTGATCAGTTTTTAAGTCTAAAAAGTGTGAGGTAAAGATTCAACAATAAAAATGTCGATAAGTTTATTCAAATGTCCGTCTAGCCTGCTACTCCATGAAATCTTGAGCTATTTCCAGATGGAAATAATCACCCAGATTATTTTTACAAATGACCTAGTCTTTTCAGCTAGTTTTCTCTTAGTAATTATCTGTAATTTCATTCTTTAGATCTTCAAGTAATTTCTAAAATATCATTTTTTTTGTTACCGCCTCTGATTCTGATCATCTGCACATATGGTATTTGTTAATTTTACATTTTGGCCATAAAATTTTATTTCAGGCAATCTTTATGTATGAATTTGAAATGTTTTTAGGTTTTATCTCTCATGATCAATAATCAAGTAATTTTCTAGAAAGATGAACTGAGAGAAGAAAAGAGGCCATTTTTGCTGGTGAATTGATCATCGTAAGAAAGATCAAATTCAAAATAAAAACAGTATTTTTTATAATAAAACCATGTTGTTTGAAAGGAAACTGGTGTTCATAATCAAAACGATTATTTTTTTATTGTGTAAACTAGTAAAATTCCAATGGGGAAACCAGTTATTGTTGTTTGAGAGAATTTTTTAGAACTTATGTCAGATACTCAAATGATGATCTCTATATTTTTAACACTTTCATGGGTTTTTCTATTGGAGGCAAAGTTTTGTGGTATTATTCTGGATATTTTAAACATATTTGCATCAATGAAAACAAATATTGACTCAATATTTTCAAGAAAATAAGGGCCTTTCATTTCCAACCTTAAATACTTTAATTCCTAACATTTTTTGAAAATACTTACATTTCTAACATTTTTGGAAAGGTTTCATAACAATAAAAAAAAAACTTTGATCAATTTACATTTCATATTCTATAAAAAAATCATTGTCTTTATTTTTCTCTAAGTTTGTCTTAATTTTTCTTTGAGTTATACTAATTATAAATACAGGGAACATGAAGCAAAATTTGACTGGTTGAAAATAAAACATTTATTTAAGTGAACTATTTTTCATATATGTAGTTGAGATAAGTGAAGATAATTGATATTGTAATATTGAAACTAAAAAAAAACATTTCTAATTTGATACTAATGTCTTTGTGTTTACGTCTTTGACTAAAACTATTACTTTCCTTTTTTAATAATTTATTAGTTGGAATTTTATTATAAATCTATTATTTTTAAGGACTAAAATCACTCTAATAATAATAAAACAATTAAATTGAAATTAATTGAGAGCTCAGAAATCATATGGGAAGAAAACAAAATAGATCCTTAAATAATGTTCTTTTCAAAAATAAAAAAAATATAATGACTCTAAACTCTAAAATAGATTATATGTATCTGTGCTGTCTCCCCCACCCCTCTCTTTCTATTTCTCTCATACACACACAAACATTCATATATATATATTCACACAGACTCTCACACACAAAAATGCATAGTCCATATGAATTGCTAGCCATATTTATAAAGTGCTAAATATCAGTGCTAGAACATGTGTAGTAGATTACTATAGACGCAGACAGTGGCCTTTAGGAAGTTTTTCCTCCATGTGATCATCAGGCCAAATATATACATTTGGTCTCTATATACAAGATTTTACTCTATATCCTACTGGGAAAAATTAACACACAGTATGGTTCCAAATATTGTCAAAAATAGGCCAGGCTCCCATTTGCAATACCCTGAGGTGGTGCTTAGGTCTGTGCCTTATTTAAAATATAGAGGAATAATGCTTTAAAAGTATGACTATTTCAGTGCTTGGACTCACTTTGTAATTAGAAAATATCACTTTTTTTATCTGGTTTGTGAAAAGATGTTTTTGTATATAATTAAATATATAAAAACAAACTATTACGCAAAAATTCATTTATATTTTATAAGAATGTAGATAAAAAGATGACTGAATACACATTTAAATGTCATTACCATCTTTTGAAACATTGTTTTTATTCTTTCTTTCTTTCTTAGATAGGAGAGTCATGACAAACAATAGGATGTCTTTGACAGTTCGTTTTGTCAAGTTTTGTCTCCAGAATTCCATAAAACCCACTCAGTTTATTTCTCTCTTCTATCTCTTATTGATCCTCTACTTGAATCTTAGCTCTAGTGCCAATCATGTGGTTAACCCACTGTGACTCATTCATTAGCTACTAATACTACTGATTGAACTAGTAGTGATATTTATATCAGTATAGATTTTTAGCCTGCCCTCCAATCCCTTTTGAAAAATTTTTAAAAAGCCAAAAAAAAAAGCCCGCAATAAGAATCAATTCTCATATACTTGGTAAATATTTTTTTTAATAGAATTCCGGATTAAGTTTTGGAGATTGATTGATATATACATACTACTATTGTAGGATTTTTTTAAAACTAATTTTTGTAAACATTTAGTTAATAAGAATAGCATGAATTTGTAAACTGCATTTATATACCAAAGCTCAACTAGAAATTTTTTATTGGATTTAATTATTATAATTAATAATATATATCAAATAATATATAGTTAGCATTTTTACCTTTAGTATGAAGTAAATTTTTACTTTTAACTTGATAGTTAATTGAAAAAGAAAAATATATATATATATATATATATGATATAAATAACTTATAAAATTACTTTTAATTAATATTAGACCTCGGAGTTTAGTGCAAGCACCATTATTTTTAAAAGATAGAAACTGCTTAAATAATGTAGTAGACTTTTTCATAATTTTGGTAGTTTACCTAAAATTTGTATTCTGCCAACTGAATATTACCATTATCTTAATAGAAAAAGATGCAGATTTTGATACATTTGATTTAGCATTTTCTTATATGATCTTCAAGTTAGGATTTGCTATTGTATATGTATGTTTTTCAAAGTCTAAATGGGCCTTAGAGCATAGCATAAAAATTCTTCTACATGCTGAAAATTTTGGTATTTTTTAGGTAGAATAAGCCAACTTTCATGCATAATCAATAATGCTGTAACTATAATATTTTCTGATATCTACACTTTCTATATGCTGTAAACATGTGAATTTTGTAAGTTAAGAATTATGCATAAATGCTAAACACATAAGTTTTTACAGCTGTTTTGAATGCAATACCTTATTTTGTCTAATTCTTATGACAAATTTTTAATTAAGTAGTTGGCTTTTATTCTATATAATTAATATATTATTTCATGAGTTTATGCATTGTTTTAATGGGCATTTTTGTCTAATTTTACTATTTTTCTTAAATCTTTGATAAATAAAGCTGCCTTTTTTATATTTTATTTATTTGTTTTATACTTCATATATTGTTTATTCTGAATATAAACTATTTTTAAGAATATTTCCAGAAATAAGAAAATTCTTGTTAATCATGTATGATCATCAAGAATAGGTTGATTATTCATAAATGTTATACACATATAAATGCATTCATTGTACTTAAATTTTTTAATAATGGCTTAAATATCTTTAACTTTTAATTTACTAATGAAGATTTGACAATTTGTTTCACCCCAGTTTTTTTAATAATGAAATCTCAATTCCTTTTGATATTCACCCAGTGTTTTATTAACTAGGCAGACTAGGTTTTACGACTAAGTAATTGTTAATTTTAGTTGGACTGTTTTGTGTGTAGTACAAACTAACAGAAGGTTATATGGTTTTTATTCTTGTTAGCCATTTTTATGTCATTTTTTTCCACTTAAAAAATTAATATTAATAAACATTAATAAATGTTTTATTTAACTCATTTAATTACTTCCCTCTCACTATACTCTTTCCCTGTGATTAGTGATCAAGTAGAGGGAGAGTTTTACCATCAGTTCCATTAAAGACCCATACACACATCAATGATTACAAGATTTAGAAACAGAATATTCTCTAAAGAAGAGGATTATATTTAAACAATTATCTCTTAACACGCAAGCACTAGTCAGCCTTAGTTAGCTGATGATATCTAATGACTAAACTAGACTTTAACAAGTCTCCATATAAATTAACCATAAAAATAATTAGAAATATTGATCTTTTTTAGCTATGAAATATTTTCTGGGTTAAATAAAGTATACTCTACCACTAACAGTGATTCATATATGTTAACAGCATGAAGCATATGTATTATGTATTAAACTAACTTGTGCTTGTTGACACTAATTCTGATGCAATTTCTTGTCAGGTGATTCTTAAGCTGTCATCCACAAGTAATGCAAAGCTTTGAATATTACTTATAATTTTGATGCGTAAGATTGGGTGCTAGCCAATTTAATGCAGCCTTATGCTTAATTTATTTAGATTAAGCATACATCCGTATAGATAGTCATTTAAGAAATGTTAAATTGCTTCATGCTTTTTTCTATGCTTGTACTTATATATTTGTATGTGTTTTCGTCTATCTATACCAAAATTGTATATTTTGATTTAATATAAATTTTTCAAGACAATACCATAAGGTTTATTTTAATGTTCTATTTTTCCACTCTATTCTTGACCTTAGATTTAATGCAAACTTGCTTTTTCCAAATCAATTTTCATAAACATTAGAATATTCTGGAATTGAAGCATTGAAATATTTTGAGCACTAACAAAAAGAAAACCCTTTAAAAACAATTATATGCTTTCTTTTTTGTTTTGTTTTATTCAGAGATTTTGTTTCACATTTCTTAGACTTTGAAATTAGTCTTAATTAGTAATTAACTTGTCCTCTATGTGTTAGTCAAACACTTAATGGGGTTGTGACTTTTTACATACATAAAACCACAAAATGTCTCCTCTATAGAATTGCCAAATTGAATTATATCTTTCCTAATTAAAATTGGCTAATATTTTGTGGATCAATAAAACATTGATAAAAGTATTAAATTGTGTAATTTGAATATTTTAATACAAAAATCTTGATGAATCTTCAAATAATTTGGTTTTGCATTGTTTATTATGATTTTTAAGATATTGTTTTCTTTTTCAAAATATCTTTTAAGATTAATTTTTGTCTAATGATAGGGTAATAAAACCCTACAATGAAATGTTCCGATTATATTATTTAATGTCTTTAGAATCTGATAATCAAATCACATGATTTAATGACATATAATGTTGTTTAGTGAAGTTTAAAAAGAATTAGTTGAAGTCTTTTTTATTTTGACAATGTGGCCAGTGTGGACTCTATTGGATTGTTCATAAAATCTTAATCTATAACTTTTGTTCATATTTATGGTACATTATGCTATAAATATTAGTATTTACACTTACTTTTAGATCAATATTTTATTTGTCAGAGTTATATACAACCTTTAGGAAAAACAAAGTGAAGTTAAACCCCATACTTTCAATAATTTTCTAAATTATTTTAGTTGTTCAAAGTATTTAATTATTTGTATTCTTCATATTTGTTCTCACTATAATGTTAAGACAATTTCTGTTTAAAAAGATTCTTAGTCAAAAATTTCATTTTCTAAAACATTTTTGGTTAGAAATATAATAATATAGAATATTTGTAAAAACACCTAAAACAGCCGTATAGAATGAAAGTTACTAATGCAAAGTATTAAAAGAGGCACAACCAATGCTGCAGGCAAGAGGTAAATTTACATACAGACTGACTTTTGTCTGTCATATTCTTTATTTTACTAATATTTAGCCTGTTTTTCGTCTCAATATGAAATAGTCTATTAATATCTTTAAAGAATTTAAGGAACAGTTATTTTTAAATAAAAATTGGCATTATTGTCTATTTACAAATAAATTAGCCAGCTTCTTAACAAGCCAAACTAACATGTGTTTTACTGCAAAATTCTATTTTTATTTTCAACTAGCTAGCTTTTTTCATTTTTCACTAACTTAAATCATTGAAATGAAATTGTTGAATTAAAATCATTTCATTTGATGCAGATATGAAAGAAAAATTCATTTATAGAAATTAAGCTTACAAATATTTTAGAGTCTTACTGTTAATATCTGCAACAGAGAGGGGAAAAAAACCTTTTTTTTTCATTGTTTTCACATTTTTGATTATATTTACATTTTTTTTATATATATGTTGATTGAAGATAATTCTATCACTGCTGTAATTATGGTAATTGGCAAGTTTAAAAAAAATAAGCATTATAATATTGCTTTATCAGACTGTCTGGAAGTGACTTTTTTCTTCTTCTATTGGCATTATTCCATCATATTTTGGCATTGAAACTTTTAAGTTAATAATAACTTTTATGTTCTGAAAGTTTATTATTTATGACTGTCTTTTGTAGAAAATATTTATAGTCTTAAAGCTAAGAGAATCACCAATCAGCAACAAATATTAAAAGTAATAAAAAGCTAGCAATTATGCCCAAATCTATTTGGGATTTTGCACACATTTTTACAGCCTGAATTTCTGTTCTCATCTTGTTTTACTATTGGTAATATTTTTCTTTCTTCAATAAAACAGGGTATGGGGGGGAAAGGAGTCCACTTGGGACAAGGTATAGGCTGTTGAACTTGGATTCATAATACACAAGTTTAAATCACAGTTATTCAATTGATATACACATTAGGATCTATACCCTTGGGAAAGGTATAAATTCCGACCCCCCCCTTTAGCTATGGGTTAAATAGTGCATACTACATTATCTAAAAAAAATCAACACAAAAAAAAACTAATTCGGACAAAAGAAAGTTTATCAAAAAATGATAGTTATCAGCAAATAATAAAACTCTGGTTTGAGGATTTGCTTAATTAATAACTTCATGTAAAACTTTTAACAGTTTTTAGAACCAAAGCTTACAAAGCTTTTTATTTTCTAAATTTTAATAATAAAACTATAGAAAAAAATGTTTAAAAGAAATTCCCTTGTTAGAAAAAAATTTAGTTAGTTTGATAAAAAGTACCTGAAAAATATAATTGCTTCTTTTATTGATTATAAAGATTTTCTTTAAAAGTTGCAGTTATTCAAAAATATTATATCTTACTAACATGTTCAAGGTCAGGGAAATGATGTAGAAAAATGAATTGGTTCACTAATTTAAGAAGCTGAGCATTCACAAATTCATATAGACTGCATTGATTTGAATATCAGATTTAATGTAATTCAAAATACATGCTATTTATCTAGGATGTCAATATTTTTTCTAACTACTTATACTATATGAAAAGATTTTTTTTGTTTTTAAAGAAAAACAAAAACATTATTATTTCTTATTTTTTCTTTTAAAACAATTAATTGAAAGCATGACTCCCCCTCAAAAAAACAAAACAAAAAAAAACGAAAGTATTAAAACTTTTTATTTAATTCAAACAGTTATCAACTTTGATAGAAACATCCTATAAAAGTTAAGGAAGTATTTTGCAATCACTTAATATTTGTACCATAACAACTAATTAAATGACAGGACTCTTACAAAGTAACAAAAATCCTTTTCTATAACAGTAGAATTACTGAAATACTCCTACGCATTTACATTAATATATTGCTTAATATTTATTCTTTAGGAGCTGAGGAGCATGTCCAATTTGGTCTTAAAAAACAGGAAGCATTCTACCTATATTTTAAGTCAACTAATTTTAAATACTCAAAATAACTCAATGGTAAATAGATATTTCTTTTGTGTGTGTGTGTGTATATATATATATATATATATATATATGTGTGTCTATGTACATATGCATGATTTATATATGTGTGTGTATAATAATGTGCTGGTCAACAGAAATATATTTGATCAATATTTGTCCCAGATATTCTTGCTATTGCACCACTGCCACTATTATTGTTGCTACTGTTACTTTTCTTGCTTTACTGTCAGATTCCTCTTCGACTGTTAACGTTGCTTCCACTGCCATTTACAGATCTTAATGTCATCAGATTGTTTAGCTTTTTTGACTCTTGTCAGGATAATGGCAGTGGTGGTACCACTCAACTGGCAGCCAACCAGTAAAGCCCTCACATATCAAACACTGTTTTAAAATAATAATGCCACTTATACCATCATTGTTATTGGTTGGTCTCACATGCTATTTTAACAACAACAATAGCAGCAGTTCAAGTAGATATAGTGTTCATTTTATTGCAGCTATAAGCCCAGCTTTTTGATTGGTTGATTTCTGGATGTTAGCTGACAGAAGAAACATATAATTGAACTTTCTTTCTTTCTCTCTCTCTCTCTTGCATTTTGCTATGATAGAAGCAAAGATATGACTCATAAGTCAGCTGCCTCATTCTGCTCACATGCTAATGAATCGGATATTATATTAAAGAAGAATTGAAGCTTTTAAAACACTACTTACTATCTTGCAAAATTTACCTTTTTAATTAATGACTTAGAAATCAGTTTAGCTGTTGCAACATTATGTTGCATTGAGTTTTACATGATATTTATTTTTATTTTGCTATTTTTAAAACCTATTCAGTATAAAACTAAAGTTTTTTTTTTTTGCTTCCTAAACAAAATACATAGTAATAATAATAAATGTACACTTACTGTACTGATATTGCATATTTCAAAGATTAAAAAGTAGAATTAATGTTTATTTTTTTTTTTTATTACCAACTGAAATTATAAAGACTTAATATTTAAATGTGGTTTTGAAGTGTCTAGTTATTTATTTAAATTAGGCTCCTAACCATTTTTCAAAACAGTTAAATAAACTTTTTTTTTTCCTTCAATAGATAAGAATCAAATTTTTAATGAGATTGCTGTAACCACAGATCACTATCCTATTAACATGTCCCTGTTGATTTGTTTTATAGTCAATTCAGGCTTGTTTTTGAAAAAGGGTATTGCTCTATGTCTGCATGTAGTAGGTATTTACATATTGGCGCCCAAGGGTGTGGATAAAGAGCATTACCGAAAAATGTTAAAACTATTTAAAAATATACAAATATTTTTCTAAAGAAATGTTAAAAAAAAGAAATTTCTTTTAGCAATTTATAATGTTATACTTGTTATGTATTAGCAGCATAGCCTGGAGTTGCTCTAGCAAATCTGGGAATTGTCAAAAATATATATCCAAGTCAAATTATGATGTTATGATTAAACACAAAATCTTGATTAATTTTTAACATTGTGTTTTTTGATCTTACTGAATCTCATCAGCGACACGCAATGTTGTTACTATTCAAAACCGCAGACCACAGCATGTGACAAAAGCATCTTAAAGACTGACCCAAGACAGTCATATGTTCATAATCACAATTTTCATGTGGTTTTAATCTTAATTGTAACAGCCTTTTCCTTATAGAAGTTGATTTATTTATTAGCAATTTTTGATAATTATTATGGGTATTACAAAACAACACTTATCTAAGAACACTCCCTGGCACATAAAATACAACTATATAAAATTTTCAAGAAAATCGGCCCAGTTAGACAGAGCCCATAGGGAACGAACTCACACACACATACGTTGATAAAGTTCCATTTATATATGTTTAGATATATCAGACCAAACTTTTTATTTGCCACTAAAATATAGTGTTTGAAGTTTTATCTGATGCAGAGTTTTATAATTATATTATTTTTGTATATGTCAGACCAAATTATACATTGATTTTCAGAAGAAAATTTATAAGTTGTTAAAGAGGTGATTGTTAAAGTTTTTTTTACTGGATTTTTAATTAACTAAGCAACCATTAGACTGTGAAACTTTTTTCACTCTTTTGATTAGCTTGTTTGAAATATAAAGCATTATGTGCTAGGTCATGCATTGTGTATGGCCAATTTATAACTAATAAATTTTAATGAATGGGAAACAAATAAATGTGTAAAACTTTCTCAAAGCTGTTTCATTAAATTTGCAGTAAACAAATCTGTAGCATTGGTGAAAATTTATCTATTTCTTTAATGAATCATGTAATTTGGAGTCATGAGAATTCAATACAAAAATAATATTTCCCAAATGTCTGTCTGCACATGTCAGTCAAATGTCTGTCCCTATACTTGTTGGTCTAAATTGTAGATGACTTTA
This sequence comes from Idiosepius hallami, assembly GCA_034780655.1. Lineage (NCBI taxonomy): Eukaryota > Metazoa > Mollusca > Cephalopoda > Idiosepiidae > Idiosepius > Idiosepius hallami. The sequence goes on from JAUZSX010051034.1 coordinate 15,214, forward strand.
AGTTGTTGCGCCTTGATCTTATGAATATGCTTTTTAACTCATCCTTCTTTTGTTAATTGTTGTTAGCTTAGACTTTACTTTTGAGATAAACACACTGGAAGAACAGTGACAAGTTGCATCATCATAGTGGTCAATTGACTTCTCAAGAGATAATTTTACCTTGGAACTTCTCATTCAGTAGAGCCATTCTTCTATTGGCTATGTGGCGTCTGTTGCCAATATGTTGGAACCAGAATTCTTTGACATCTTTGGTAATTAAACCAGACTTTGGATTTTCAATCAGTTTAACTATTAATAGTATAACATTTTATTATGGAAAAAATATTTAATTTCAAAATCGCCTCATATTTTATCAACAGTTAAAAAAAAAAATACAGCTTTCTATTAAGTTTTTTTTAAAAAAACATTTACATACTTTTATAAATTTAATAACATTTTTGTTTTGTATTTGCTACTAAGAACTTCTCGCTTAACCATTTTAGATAAATTTCTAAATATAAATCTATGAATACCTTTTAATTAATCTTGCTAAATAAAGTAGGTAAATTTTACCTGATACTTAAACACAATAGACTATACATGTTGCATAAGTCTAATTGTTTGATCTTCATTATTAAAGTTGATCAGCTTTAATGGGATTTCTATTTATATATGAGATGGCGTCAGACCTCAAAAGCAAATACATATTGATTAGGTATCAGATTAAAAGTGGGAAATCTCATTGTGTTACTGTTTGAAATGGGAAATTCCAGTACAATTAATTTTAGAATTAGTTTGTACTACAAATGTACTACCTAATTACCTAGAAAATTAACTCCTTTACTGAGATTCCGAAAAGTCATGGCCTAATTATACTAGATCTAGGGTAATTGTTAAGAGTGGCTATTTTCTATTGTTACCTCTTAGTATTAGGTTAGTTTTATTCTCACTATTTTAAATATTCGGTCAAGTCCACTTGGGACAGTGAATAGGCAGTCGGACTTTGGAATTGTAATACGTGAGTTCGAATCTGACTCATTCCGTTTACATTTGGGCTAATACTCTTAGGAAAAGTATAAATCCTCACATTTCCACCAGCTATGGATTAAAAAGTGCATATTGTGTTAATAAAAAACTATGTGTAGGCAAAAGATTGTTTACCAAAAATGATTGTTTTCTTCATCAAATGACCTAAAAAAGTTGATATGCTGTAAAACAAACAAAATAAACAAGCAAACCTAAATATTCATTAAATTTTGGTAGTTATTTATTAGTATTCAGTTAAGTCAATAATGACGATTTCATGAATTTCCATTGTTAGAATGACTCTTCTTAATGAAATATTCATTCTTTCACTTATTGCCATTTCTTGGGAATTTTATTGTGTCTTTTCTTATTTGATTCTTGAATAATAATAAAAAAAAACTAAAATATATTTTGAATTTTTTTATAGAATCTTTCATAGTAAATACTTAATACTTTTAGTATAGATTTCTGAAAAAAAATTTTTCTCCACAGATTAACTTTTTTGACAACCAATGTAGACTCCACCAAGTGCCTGTGTGTGAAGTTTCGTCCTAATTGGTCAAACATGACCTACTGATGTAAAATTAGGGTAAAATGAGATGTTGATAAAGGGGGAGTCACAATACTGATTTTTTCAAACTGTTGACCTCATGCAAAACAAGGTCGCACCAGAAACATATATCCAAAGTTTGATTCAATTTCATCAAAATCTGTTAATACTTTTGAATGCACCAATGTATCAGCCCAGGCGACCTAAGGCAAAAAAAGACGCCTTCATTTCGGTCCTAACATGGTCTTCTAATCGAGCGGCTCTAATTGAGTAGTTGGTAATTTTTCTAAATCAGTGTCCAAAGAGTTGAAAACTAAGGAGAATAGAAATGTAGAAACTCCAATTTCCCATTTCAAATTTTCCTTGATTCTGTTTCGACTTTTAGCAAATTCCGATTTCTTCCGTTTTCACATTTACAAAATTTAATTTTTCTTAGTTATTAGGTTTATTGAATTTTAATACTTTTATGAGAAAAATTAACCTTTTTGACACTAAGGGGCCGATATATCGGCCTTAGTAACCAAAGACAAAAAAGAAACACTGACATTTTGACCATATTATATTTTTTAATAGAACGGCTCTCTGAGTGACTACTTGGTAAAAGTTGAAATATTGTTCATTGTGTGTCGTCTTTTGCCATAAGTCGCCCGGGCCGATATATTGTTTTTTTAGGGTTTAAAGGGTTAAAAAAAATCAAAACTTATAAAACATTTCAAACTTTTATTCTATATGAAGTTTATTTTTAAACTGTAAGAAAAAATGTACCATTTCATAAAAATAAGTTATAAAATGAAACAATATAAATAGATTATTATAAATGCATTGCTTTGATCTTGCTCTTTTTCCTTTCATTTATTTTTAAGTTACAAGTTTGGAAGGGGTGGAACATTACATCTGCTATACTTTGAAAATGTTTAATTTTGTTGTTGTTTTTTAAATTTGCCGAAATAAGATGTTTTTTAAGATTTTTTGTATGAGTGCAGAAACAGATTTTAAAATGTTTTTTTTTTTTGGTGGGGGGTCTTAATTTTTTTTTTTTAGAAATGTTACAGGGTCACGTTATTTTATTTATTTACAAACCTCGTGTTTTTAATGGAAAAAAGAAAAGAAAATGAATGAATAATTTAATTTAACATGGAAAATGATTTCACTAAAAAAACAGAATTCCGTTTTAAATCGACAATTCCGTGATTCTATTCCGTGATCGCGGAAAATTGGGGTCCCTATTAATGTAACAACAAAGTTTAAAAGTTCTTCAAACGAATTAAATATTTTAGTAGTCTGTTTTGTTAAACTAGTTTTTATGTTACAGGCATAAAATAATGAAGTAATAGAATACAATGCAAAGTAAAATAACTTCAATATTATTGTAAGGTTTTTTTTTTTTTGCTGTCAAAACTGATCCACAAATTTTTAGCCAATGAGAAACTTTTCAGTTTGGAATTCTTTTTGATTGGACGATTTTCTTAAAACCAAACCACAACTTTTTTTTTTTCAAGAGAATTTCTACTTTTATTATCCCAGGTGTCAACCTTTCAAGAATGTCAGGTGTATTTACCTGAACCTGTTTTTTAGTTTTACTCTCTCTCTTCCTCTCTCTCTCTCTCTCTCTCTCTCTCTCTCTCTCTCTCTCTGTCTCTCTGTGTCTGTCTGTCTGTCTGTCCCTCTCTCTATCTGACTCTCTCTCTCTCTCTTTGTGTGTCTCTTTCTCTCTGTCTCTCTCCCTCTGTGTCTGTCTGTCTGTCTCTGTCTCTCTCTCTGGCGTTAATTAAAACTTGACCTGAATGACAGACATTATTAAAAAAAAAAAAAAATCCTTTGGACTAAAAGTTTTGTTTTTTTATTTCTGCCCTAGAGCACAGCTATCTTCCAGATTTAAAAATATGATATTTTTTTTTATTCGTTGTTTCTTCAAAATATCTGTTTTAAGTTCTTTCAAATAAACATTATTTTATGAACGCATAGTTTTTGTGATTAACACAAGTTGCATTATTTAATCAATATCTGGTGAGAAGATGGGTGTTTAAACCTTTCCCAAGGGTATTAGTCAACATGTCAACGTAGAAGGAACAACATAGATTCAAATTTGCGTACTATGAATCCAAAGTCAAACTGACTATCCACTAAGCCACATTGACCCCCCCAAGATAGATGTTAGTAAAATATTTTACAATTTTATGACTGAATAAAAAATCATTGAATAATTTATAATTCAAAGAAAATCATTAAATAATTTTCTCAAGGATTTTATTTGATGTTTTTTGTTCATACAACCAAAAGGTTCAAAAGATGGTGTTGTGGTGACGAGTTGTAAGCATCAAGTAAGGGACGCGAGCAGGTGAAAATAGTCGATAGAACAATTATACAGAAAGGAATGAGTACAGTAGGTAGTCAATAATGCCGATTAGCCTTCTACCATGTGGTCGCTCGGATGCTGTTAATATGGCTGATAGACGAGTCTATCTTTCAGTGAAGGTGAGGGGAGATCACCCACAGCAGATGGTTTGTTTTTTGTTTTGTTTTTTTAATTATGAAAAGAAGAATCTATTAATCTAATTTGATACATTGTATTTGTATATCTATCAGATGGGGCTTGGAACTCGGGAGAGCAACTCATCTAGGTGAAGGGTAGCACTGAATTAAAAAAAAAAGCCCAGGTATATTGAGCACGTAAAAATGGCCTTGTGCCTAACTTGGTTTGGTGCTCTACCAAGTAAATATGATATGATAGAAATATTTATTATCTGGTGTATGGCAATCTGCCTTGTGTCTCTACACTCAAATTGTGAAAATGTATCTTCAAAATCAAAAGAATATAAAATATTTTCAAACCAGTGCTTCTTGTCTGGATTGAAGAATCCAAGAACTTTTACAGACAAGAAGCACTAAAGAGCCGCTGGTTTAAAAATGCAATTTTAACTCTAAAATATTACGAAATATAAACAACACATCATATCGCCTTATAAACTTTGAAACTTTATACCTTTACCTCAATAACCAGATAATGCTTCAGAAGAATTATAACCCACTATTATATATATATTACAGTATTAAACAGTACACCAGATTATAAACAACAAAATCTTTCCGCATGAAGATAGACACAAAAGAGAGGGCTTGAAACACGTGTATGGACACCATCAAATACCAATACAAAATATAAAATACAAAATATAAATTTAAATAAAATAACAAACGTTCACGGC
>JAUZSX010051144.1:0-19964 GCA_034780655.1 Idiosepius hallami
TATGAATGTGTGTCTGTGTATGTGTGTATGCCATACACGTCTCTTGGTTGATATATGTTGTTCCGTTTCAATGTTCCCCCTTTTTGTCAGCAAGCCCTAACCCAATTCTTCTTTCTCCTTTTTTTCCGACTTCCCCCCCGAACTCACAATTGATGGCCAGTTCGTAAGGCGGACTTTCCTCTAATTTTCTCCCGTGATATATGAGTCTATTCCGGACATGATTAATGAGACGCTGGGCCAGTCTCATCAGTTCTGCGCCATTTTTGCGGAGGGTTCGATATACAATCGAAATGGGTGACTGTTTGGGCAAAACTTGAAATAGAGCGGAAAGAAAGAAAGAAGAAAAAAATTGCCAAATATCTAATATCGATGTCTGGACGCCCTGAGCTGTAAAAAATGATTTTTACCATCGAAAAAGTTATTTTTTCTTTTTGGCTAGATTTGCATGTTAATAAATCTAAAATGTTTTAAAACAAAACGAATATAAATTAATCACATGTAGCACTACGGCTATATATGTTCCTGGTAGCAGGACGGCGACAGTAGAGCATTGTTAAAAGCTCCAGCTCTGGAATCATGGTACGTGAGTTCAAATCCCAATCAAAACCATTGCATTTACCCATGGCTGCCTCGGGCAGATGGGGCTTGTTAACCCGGGAGTGTTTCTCATCTAGGTGAAGGTAAACACTGATTTCAATAGCTTAAAAAAGGTCCTTTAATCTGGGGGTTGAGCATAGAGTTAGTGAATATTTTTCGTAAGACAAATATGCTACGGAAACAGCAAAAAGAAATTGCTGCCCAACGCACCACTGGGTGTAAAGGTTGATGAAACACGATTGGTTTATACGTTCCTGGGGGAGACGATTATTATTTGGCTTGGTTGTGATCTGGTCGGGAACAGTGTGTATGTAACAAGACGAAGACAGGTACCTGTTTTATTCAACCATCTCTCATCCTCTCTGCGATTACACGTGGCGTTAATGTTTTTTATAGTTGGATTGATGTCTACATCGGGATCACTCGATCATTGACGAAAGTGACCGAAACTCTCTCCATACGTGATATCGCTACACAATTTTATTTTGGACTCTTATAATCATTTTGGTAGTTTATGATGTTTTTTTCTCGTTACGTTTCGACCAAGTTCACCTCCAGCCCTCTTCAGGTGATTAACCGAAACTTTGGATAGAAATGCTGAGTCTTGCAGTAACTGCAATGGTGATGACAATATGCTTTTATTGCAAATATTCTCGAAACAGACATTACTATTTATAATTTTTTTACCATATTTTTAATGCTGCAACTAATAGTAGTCACAACAGAATTAAAAGACAAGATAAAATAGCAAAATAATCAAGTAACATATAGTGCTGAGACCAGAATAATAGAATAAATATTAAGTAATAACAATAATAATAATATTAATAATTATAATAATAATAATAATAACATTAATAATAATAAAATGGCACGGATACTACTGGAATACTTGTCATTTTAACTCCTGCAAAAAACCACTGGTTACTGGATGCGAAAACCCCTGCTTATTGGTGTGAAATCCGATACTACTAAAAATAATAATAATGATAACAGTAATAATAATGATAATAACAAACCGCGCGGGACGCAAAACAGATTATTTCCCAGGGTAAACACTATTCAATTTGTGAATTTGTGAACATGCCTCAAAACATAGGTTCAAAACATAGTACCAAAAATAAATATAAATAAAATACACAGCTTTATAGAGCGTGATTTATTTATTAATTATAAATCATTTTAACTAATAAAAATAAAACTTTGCCGTTGAATGGAATCGAACTCAAAACGTAACTCTTCGTTAACCGATGACTAGTCATTGCACCCAAGAAATCACTTATTGAATGTTATGATATTTTACGTTAATTATATTAAATTTTAGAGTTTCGCTAACAAACACTACTGCGTAAAACTTTAGTTTTATTTATTTTGATGAAAAGTTAATATTTTTATGTTAATTAAATAAAAAAAAATTAATTAGTATCATTAATATATATTTTTTTTAAATTTCATATATACGATGGTCGCAAAACAGAAAAAACAGTGATTAAAGAAAAACCGTTTCTTTTATGTGAACACTGAAAAGGGAGTCGAGGCTATATATTCCGACCCTCTTATCCTAAAAGTCTCCGAGGGACGCAAAACAGATTTTTCCCGGGGTAAAAAACTATTCAATTTGTGAAAGGAACAATACCGTCCACATTTTGGCCAAGTTTCAGAAAAATTGAACGGATGGATCAAATGTTATAGGCCGGAAAAATTTTTTTTTTTTGGCTGTTTTGGGGCATTTTTACCCCCTGGGGGGCTAAAGAGATTTTTTTTCAAAAATCGGAGAATGTCACTTTCTAACCTGACCGAAGTTACAACTTCATGCAAAATTTCAGAAAAATTTAACGGATGGTTTCAGAGAAAAACACAAACGAACAGGCCTCAAAACATAGGTTCCCCTCATTAAATATCAGGGTACCAAAAAATATGTTATAACTCTATTAATCAGTGATTTCAAAACATACATATTCAATTGTATAGAATTTAGTTATCATATTTGTTCTTCTTACATAGAGTTTAACTATAAATAGGCTTGGAACCTTAGCCTTAAAAGGAACAACATTTTACAGTCAAATTGAAAAAAAGTTTTACAATATTTTTAGACTTAAGGTTAATATTGCAGAAGTTTACAATTAAGCCTAACATGTGAGTGTTTGAATAATGTTTCTTGAGAAATATTAAAATCTTTTTACCTTTGTTTAGGAAAAAATGTTATTTTTAATTTTTTTTTCCTTTTTACATTAAATGAAACGAAATATTTTAAACGACTAAAATACAAATGGTACAATACACAAAATGCACCCGAAACTTATAATATTGAACATCATAAATCTTGCAATCAAGCCTATATTATTATCATTGTATATATTTATAATTTTCATTTACTTACTCTGGAGGTTAGCTAGTTACCCAAATATGAACCAGTTCATCTTCCAGTAAAAGTCCACACAATTATTTCAAATGGGTTAGAACTAAATGAGGGTTGCTAATATACATTATCTTTTTACAGGAAGCCAATGTTACAGCTGACTGTAATGGTGCTTATAGTGAAATAGGTCTGAGAATAACCCATTTTTGCTATATTTGTAGCAGAATAATCATACTAGATAAACTGTGGGTGAAAAACTTTACCATATGATTCCCCTTACACAATCACACACATACATACATAGATAGAAAATGAATGATAGTGCACCCTACTGCTAAAAAATTTGTAATTCTCTGATCACTTATAAGTTAGAAAATGTGAATATAATTAAAATTAAAATGTATGAAAATTAGATTGAAATATATGATAAGATAATATTTTTGCACTAATTCATGCCAAAAACTATGCCTTTGGTTTAATTTGCACTTCTCACTTGAGAACCTATTCATAATACTAATACTTATCAATGTTTTAAAAAAAAAAACAATACATTACTTGAAGACAAAAAATTAAAAGGTTTTTGAAGTCAAATTTTTCTAATTTGGGAACAATTAATGTAATTGCATTATCTTTATTATGTCCATTATAGCCACAACAATCAAACTGGTGTATTCTTTGACTTTCTATGGGTTTTTCTTTATCTTTTTTTAAATATATATATATATTTATAATATAGAGCTGAAATGATTTAAAGTTTTAGTAATAGAATTTTACTAAGATGGTGTGAGTTTAATCCATAATATTAAATTTCAAATAATGACAAAAAGTACATTATAAAAAAAACAATTTGGAAAAGAAAAAAAAAAAAAAATTAAAATGAGAGGGAGAGAAGGTCCACATGTTTAACTAGAATATTTATATCTATGGCAAGAATAAAATTTCTTTAACATTAAACAAAAAGTAAATACCTGAAAGTGTGAACAACCACTAATTTAAGTGCAGATAATAAATGGTCTTAAAACAAATTGGGGCTTTAATAAACAAAATCAATTCAACCCATAATGTTTAAAAAACGAGTAAAGTAAAATTTATGTTAGGCAAAAAAATGCATAATCTGAAAAGGAAAATTTCAATAGAGAACAAATGTCTAAAGGAACAACATGAAAAATTTGAGTATTGCACTTAGTGTTTTTTTTATGCTGTTAAATAAAATTCTATCCTAATATTAATTAAAATGAATAAAGGTATTGTTTCTGAAATTAAAATATATTTATATAATGTTTACAATAGTTATATAAACTTATTTTCATAACAAAAAATTCGACAAATAAAACTATATAGGTCTTAATTAAAGAAAATATTAGAATGGAAAGAAAATCCCTTTTATGTAAATTTTTTCTTTGTATCAATTTTGAGTATATTGAGTTTTGTTCTCATTTTTATTGTTCAAATTTTTATTAATAAAGCCATAAATATGCCATAAGGCAGTGACATATAATCTAGCTCCATTAAAAAATATACTGCTAATCTATCCTTTTCATGATGGAAAAAGAACAAAATGATAATTTTCCCTTATATGGGTAAATAACCAAGCTCAAGTTTTTAAGTATAAATGTATCAAAAGCACATTTTTATTAGATGGTACATCAGTTCTTTATATCCAAAGCAATTGTCTATAGTATCCAACACTGAAGAATAGCCATAAATAGTGATAAAGACAAATATCAAGAAGAGATAGTTTAAAATGTAAAGCTCTAAGGAATCAGAATAAAACATCCAAGTAGAAAAACCCAAAACTTAGAACAGTCTGTCTATCATTTATGTCAATGACTTTATTAAAAATATGTATGGTCTAAATAATACCAGGACAATAATCAGGAATGACATAGTTTTAAAAAATACTGTCTTTAGCCTACAACAGAATACAATATGACTAATAACATTCAACCCTCATGTATATAGAGAAAAGTATACGATAAGACATACTACTCACTAAAAGTCATGAAAGGCGTTGAAAAGCTAAAGCACATGAAAAAAAAAAATCGATCTTTGATATGGCTGACCACATACTGAGCAAAAGTGAAACCATTAATCTTTGTTAGATGAAGGGAAAAGGATAAAAAAGAAAGAACAGTAAAGAATAAGACATTTCTAAGAAACACAGCACAACATGTTAAGCTAATTATTTCCTGGCTAAACCAAATACACCATTGAATACAGTAAGGAAACCAGTAATTAACAATCACTAATGATAATAAACAATTAAAATTGCAATATATGAACAGAGAAAATATACAAATCTTTATACCAAAATATGTTATAATACAAAAATTCAATGCTATAGTATTAACACTTCCAAAAATTCCTATATAGTTTTGAAAACTTATGGCTCAACTGTTAAAAAACATTGGCTTTCCCAGTTTGGAAAGTTTCATCTGGAAATTGCAGGCAAAATTAACTAATATTTAAAAGTAACGAACACAATATCAAATATTAATGGTTTGAGAAAATCTATACTTGTAAATTATTTAAAATGTTCAGTTTAGTCTATGAGTTTAAAATGAAAGTTCAAGATTGTCAATTAAAACTTCAGAAAGATTGGGGATACATAAACTGAAAGTTTGTCTAATAAAGTTAAAAATGATAGCATGAATACACTAAATATAAAGCCTAATGTTACAATCAAAACAATTAATTTTGCATATCACACACTGTGGACATTTGGTTGACATTAACCATGAAACATGCAAATTAAAGAATTTTTTTTTTTAAACTTTGCTTCAATCTCAACTAACAAAAAACAAGAATTGATCTCTAACAACATGAGAGTATTTGATTCCAAACAATAGTTTTGAGAAGTTAAATAAGAAGGGATATTAAACAGTGTTTTCATTTCAATGACTAAATAAATAAAAAGTAAATAATTAGGTACATGAAAGAAAAAGATTTATTATTGAAATAATGAATTATAGAAGCAAATAACTTTCATTGATTACCTAGATCAAAATCTATCCTCTCAACACAATAGCACTCTCTGAGATTGAGAATAAATAAAATTCTGCCTGATTAAGAGTTTTTAAACTACTGAACATAATCATTCCAAAAAATAAATATCAACTCTTCATCTTAAATCTTGGGAGAAAAGAGACTTAAAAATGATCAGTAAAGTTGAAAAAAAAAATTGTGAAAATATTAAAGTGGAAAGTCTAAAGAAGGTATCACAGTGAATTTATTTTAAATGTACATACAGTAAATTAGGTGTATTATTAATATCAAACAGCATTCAATAAAAATATACTTATTTATAAATGCCCGTAATAACTCAAGACCAACTCTTGACCTGTTGCTATTCAGAACATCAAATATCTTTAACATAAGAAAATATCACTTAACATCCGATTTTCCAATTGATTAACCTTTACCATGAATTGATCATGGTTTTCAGAAATGAAGCCCCAAATACAACATAATGAAGCATAATTCTTTGCATAATGTCAACTTATTGACACCCAACCAAGCATATATAGTAATGGATTTTTTGATAAAATAAATATTAAAGAAAACAGTACAATAAAGTTAGAATCAGAGAAAATTCATGAGAAAAATATTAGGAAAAAGTAAGGAAATGATAAGTTGTACATTCCTTCAGTTTTATCAAATAGATAGACACGGCTTAACTTATTTATTTATTTATATATATATATATATATATATATATATATATAGACACATATAATTTCAAATCCTATTTACAATTCAATTTACATTTAACTAATTGACAATCAAAGTGTGCCATCTGACATACTGGATTTAAATATAGATTAATGAATTAAAAGTTCCAATAAGTACAATAAACATTAATCAAACACAAAACTGACTGAATCATATTTGTAATATGCATTTTACCCACTTTTTTCAGAAATGTTAATAAGGAAGAAAACTACAAGTTTTTAAAAGGAAATTTGTAAGAAAAGAATTTAACAAAATTAGATTTTGTTTAATATAAAAAGAGCTTTATGTCAGCAGAACATTGTTGTCTACATTGTTTAAAAATCATAATTCTTATAAAATTTCCCAAATTATCATTATGTGTTTCAGTAGGTTTGTATGACATAACCTTAAGGAGGCTATATTGATTAAATGTTCAACAGTTTCATTTCTTACAAGGCACGATTTCTTAATGATTCGTCTTTACCCTTTTTTTAGAGGTTACATTATTCACAGGTGAAATATGCAGACCTAGTTCTGTTGCTGGGGAATATCTTACAACCAACACCACCACCATCAAAAGAGGTAGACAGAAATAATAAAAAACTAAATTTAGCAAAACAATTAAAAAAAAAAAAAGATGAGACTTAAAACGAGACTGAAGTCCTTGGAAAGTTAAGAACCATAATAACCAAACTCACACCAATAATGCTTCATGAAATTACATTTCCCCAAAAGTGATTGAGGCAGATTGAATAGTATGAAATTCTATGATTATTATTTACCAACAATTATAAGTCCTAAAGTTATTTGTAAAACAAATGTGGCTTTTGGATTTTTCTTTAAGCTCCATCTCTCATTTAATCTTTAGTAACAAAAGTGGCTTCACTTTTTTTAATTCTTAGATTTAAAAATACCTATATTAATGTAGTTGAGTAGAACTAAACATAGTTTATGTAAGTAAAATATATTAGTTACAGAAATAAGAGATTTAAAAAAAAATAAAAATGTTAAAAGAATATAGTGTTATTCACTTTCAGAGAAATGAAATAAAAACCAAAAAAATGTCTTTAAAAAAAAGACAAATGAAATGAAATACCAATAACCAAGTAAAACCCAAGCAAAGATATTAAAGAATAAGAAAAATACAACAAATCATATACATTGAAGGAATCCAATGGATGCTTGAGAATAAAAAAAGAAAAACAAAAAAAAAGAAAAATTAAAAATGTAAGTTAACAACACAAATTTCAAAACATAAATGAATGCATTTTAAATTAAATTTAAATTACAATAATATTAAATAAAGAAATGGAAATGACAAAATTTATATTTGTATCAAAAACTTATGAACTAAATATAAGTATACAAAGATATTTTCTCACTCTAAAAAAAAACAAATTAAAAAAATCAGGTATGAAATGATGTGTGAATGTATTTCAAAATATTCCATTTATTATGGAGGGACAAATCAAGAAAAAACAATTATGAAATACTAATTTGGAGAATCTAAATGAAATATATTAGGAATTTTTTTTTCAATTGTTATAATTAAAATCTTTTTTTTTCTAACTATCCATTACCTTAACAATACCAATTGCAAAAAGAAAAAAATCAAATGAAAATTCCAAATAAATATAGCGAATAAATTATGTGTGATTTTGTGAAAATTACTTCCCACCTTCTTTGTTGCTCTTCAGGAGAATAACTATTCAAGAAACTAATCCCAAAAAGTTCTTTTGTAATTCCATTTGAATAAGGATGTACTTGCAGGAGGTTCTTCAAAAGATGGGACATGAAGCAATCAATCAGTGGAAAAAAGTTTACTTAAATAAGCAACCGATGCTATAACTAGATGGCTAAGTAATTTAGAGGGAACTGTACAATGAAACATTGATGTAGATATTTTCAATAAGCAGGTAGAAACAAAGAGCTTGTCTGTTTATGAATACCAGACTAAATATGTCAATAGATCATGTCAAAGCTTCCGTAATAAGCTTCTTAATGATAGGATGCTTAGTACAGGATCAGCTGATTTAAAACTGTTAAACAGTAGATTCTTATCCAACAATAATGAAGATTTTATATACTCCTCCCATTTCAAATTATTTTGTGTGATTATATGAGTATATCCACAGAAGAAGAGTACAAGGCTATTTCCCATTTATCTACATTTGTACCATTTATTCTTTTTTACAATATACATAATGAACATAATACGCAATGCCAAAAAAATATATTTAAAAAAAAACTGAGTTGTTGAAATGAGATTTTAAAGTTTTATTTTAGTCTCTTTTGAATTAAAATAATTTTTGGATTTCTTTATGTTAGTATCCTAAAAATTTAAAACAATTTTTATGTAAAATAGTTTATTCGTAAATCTTTTCTAATATTGGTGTTTATTATTTTTTTCATCCTTTAATATATTTCTGAAGCCAATCAATTATAAAAAATCTCAGTTTTTCATTAAAAAAAATTCATTGTGCTAAAATCAAATACAAATACATTGTTTTGATAAGGAAAAAAATCTAAAATTACCTTTGTCCTTTTCTTTTCACACCAAGGTTTCCCTACTGAATGTAAATGATTAATTACTTCAAGATTAGTTTTAAATCTAAATTTCCTCTCTTATATCTGAAGAATGCAACCTTTTTTTTATCAAATACAATTCAAACTCTCATCATTTCAGAAAAACTTACAACATCCCTAAATTTATATTCTTTAGAAGCAGTTACTATAAAGATAGATATAAATGTTACACAAGTATTACAATATCACAGAAACAATTAGAGATTGAATTACATATTTAATCAATATAGCCTCTTTAAGGTTATGTAACTAAATAAATTTTTGCTAATATGCAATAAGCTCATTTATGTACAAGTGTAAAATATCCCATATCTAATGTAATCTTTAACAATATGGTAATAACAACTATGATTGAAAATTAAAGTCTGTAAAGGTTAAATTTAGGTCAACTTTAAAAACCCACATCCACCCCATAAAATAATGATTCATTAATAGTTTCTTTGATCATAAAATGAAATCCTTCCATATGCTATTCAGAAAAGAAATATTTCAATTTTGTTTTTTAAGAAACAAAATCAACAAATCTAATGTTGGAATTAATTGTGCTCTTTCATCTGGAATTCTATGAAAAATCAAATATTAGGTTAACTCATTCTAGAATTCAAATGTCAGGAAATTTGACTAATCATTTGAGGATCAGTTCTGATTTTAAATGATTAGCATTTGTGAACATTCACTAAACAGACTGATTTTATAGAAAAAGAAAATAGGAGAGGATGAAGAGAAGATAAAGAGAAAAGGCCTTAAGAAGTGATAGTGAAAGGCCAAGAAATGGCTTAAGTAGAAAAAAGAATAAAAATAAAAAAGGGAATGAAAAATGAAGATATAAAGTACTGGAATGTTTTGATAAAGATCAATAAATGCTTTCTAAACGTTTTAATTGTTTGAAGCAGTTATGCAGCTTACTTTCATTGGTTTTATTTTATAAATCCAAATTAATTTATCGGTAAATTTGGTAAATTAAAAAATCTAATCAATATTTTATCTAAAGTTTATTGTTAGAGAAATAGTTCAATTATTATTGGTTTATTTTGCCTCTCAAATATAAGTTTTAATCTCTTACAGATAACAGAAATAATCACTATATCTTTTTCATAAACAAAATAATTAAATCAGACCTGATGACCATGCAGGCAAGAAACTGACAGTCACCGATCCCATTGACTGTGTCTACACTTAACTAATATACATGGTCTATCATTGATATTTAGCACTATAACTATAAATATAAAAACTCTTTGGTAAATATTGCATATCTCTTTGGCACTTTGGGGGTTTTAAAAAATGGAATGTAAATATGGATACGAATTTCAATGAGCAAAAAAGGTTTTTAAGGTCTATTGACAAATTCTGTAGATATTAGAGTTTGTTAGTGATTGCCATTCGAGTGAATTGTTTTTGTTTATTAATCTAGGTAAAAAATGTTACAATTTCTCAACAACTTTTGGTTCTACCAGAACCCTGTTGTCATTTTTTCCGGTTAATTTTTCTTTTTTTTTAATTACAGAAAAATTGATTTTTTTACTTATATATTTTTTAATTTTAGAAATAATTTGTAATTATTGGGACTTAGAAGTTTATACAAGCCCTAATAATTTCATTTTTTTTTTAAATTTCGATTTATTTTCTTTTCTTGTTTAAAAAAAAAAGGGGGGGTAAATATGTAGATAAATAAACAAAAACAATTCACTCGAATGGCATTAACTCCAATATCTACAGAATTTGCCAATATACACTTAAAAAACCTTTTTTGTTCATTGAATTTCGTTTCACCAAAGGTAATTACATTCCATTTTTGAAAACACCCAAAGTGCCAAAAAAAAACAAAAAAAACACCCTAACACTAACCCCAAACCCACTATTTATTAAAAATTAAATCGTTTTCCAATAATGCCCCTTGTCAAAATATTTACCAAAATTTTTAACAAAAAAAAGTTCTTTTTGTAATGCAATGGAAATATCTAAAAAATCTTTTTCCATAAAATCATTAAAAAAAATTGTTGTAATCGGATAAAAAGTTGATTTTTGAAAAAGTTTGAAAAATACGGAAATTTTTCTAAGTAAACAAAACAACGCGCATTCGGTTTCTATTTTTTGAAGAAATTTCTTTTTAAATTCTTTTATTAAAAACTTTTTTAAAACAAATAATTTTTTACTTGACTTTTATTTTGTTTGTTCTTTATTTTTATCCAAATAAGAATATTTAAAAAATTTTTTATAATTTTGTTTGAGTTTTCACTTTGTTAAATCATTAGACGTCAAAATATGGCGATTTTTCACAAATAAATAAAACACTTTTTTTTTTTTATTTTAACCCAAAACAAAACTTTTAAAAATATTGTTCGTAAACGATTTTTTTGTTTAAGAAATAATTTATTTAATTTAAAAAAATAAGTTCTGTATTTTTTTAAAATCAATAAACAGTATTTAAATATTGTTCATCGTACGGTTCTATTAATTCATTGTTTCTAAAAACGGCGATTAGAGAAAACGTTCTGTTTATGTGAAAAAGAGGTGAATTTAAAAGCGGTAGAATTTTATTTTAGCGTCCCTTACTCCAGAAAATATTTTAACAAGGGGCATTAATGTAAATAAAAGGCAAGTCACTCGCGTAGTATTTATTTTAGTTTAAAAATAGGGTTGGGTAAGGGTTTGGGTTTTTTTTACTTAAATTAGATTATTTTTTTAGTTAAAAAAGTAAAAAAAAAACAAAAAAAAAAACGGATAAAATAAATTCCGACAGAAATGAAAAAAAAAAATTTAAAAAAATTGAAAGTAAAATAAAAACTACGCGAGTGACTTACTTGCTCCTTGTCAAAATATTTTCTGGTGTAAGGGACGCTAAAATAAGATTCTACCGAATTTACTGTGATATTGGTTTGTAAAAAGAAAGAAGTTGTGCTTAAAACAAGTAAGTATTCAATTTTTTTTTTTTCGTTAGAATTCTACTGTGTAATTAAAATTACTATAATTTTAATTGCTACAAAACGTGATTTTACAAAACCCACGTGGGATTTTTTAAAGCTCTAAATATTTTTTAAAGACTTGATACTAGCAGGCAGCTCTAGGTGGACATGTCGGAAAATTGTTACCCCCCCTCTTTGTTTTAAACAGCGATTGCATTTATGTATAAATAAATAAATTCACTTTTAAATGTTCTCATTCTTTTAAGTAAATATTTTTTTAACAAATAATTTTGGCTTCAATTACGTTGAGGTAAAAAAGATTATCCAAGTGTCCTGTCATACCTACAACAACAACACTATCCGCAAAAAGCGCTCTAAGTCACACTTGAGAGAAAAGTGTTAAGAAAAATAAAAATTTTAATTAGAAAAATAAAAAATGAAATTCAAAATCCAAATAAAGATTAAACTTTTTAAAACAAAAAACTTAAATCAAAATTGATGTTTTACGTTTTTAATTCAAACAGGTTCTTATTTTTCTGTTGTTGATTTTCTTCTTTATCCTTTGAATCCTTAAGGGCCGATACATCAGCCCTAGATGACACAATGCAAAAAAAAAAAGTTTACACCAATACTAAAAAATCCTCGATTTAACTTCTGCCATTACAGACTATTGATGTGGGTGACTAATTAATTCAATCGTTATCACCCAGGCGAACAGGCGAACAGACGGACACAAAAAGCACTTGGGGGTGACGACAACAGCCAGCTTAAGAGCGACGACACCGACACCGCTAGAGATCTGATTTGAATACTTTTAAGAAAGGGAGAAAAAAAAATCCAATTATTCATAACGAAAGATTGAATTGGATCATTAAGTGGTTTACAAAATAATCAAAAAAGGCCAATACTATCAAATAATCGGAACCCGATCCTCCACCTCACTGTGTGCTTCTTCTTGTCCGTGTGTGCTCTCTGTGGTCGGTTGTTGTTGGCCTGTGCGCTTAAGATGACCCTCCCCCAGCCTTTTCACTTACTATTCACACGACCCCACTCCCCTCTAGACTACAATATCACTACCGTTCCGTTCCGTTCATTAACAGACGCGGCCTAAACGAATGACCGAGCAAGTAACAAAAAAGCCAATTAATTACGGGAAAATAAAAATATGTCAACACTTCTAAATATCCGAAATATTTCTCACATGTTTTTCTAAATTCACATGGCCAAACCAAACATAAGCGGGCATTTATGGCGAAGAAGGAAAATAATTATAAAAAGAAATCAGTGAGTGAAATATCGTGAATAGGGACTTATACTATTAATCCTTTGAATCCTGACTTATCAAAATTACTAAGTAGCCACTCAGAGTCGTTATATCAGAGGAACATATCAAAGTATTCAAGTAGCAAAATATTGGCGAGTCTTCTTTTGCCTTGTGTTGTCAGGGCCGATATATCGGCCTCTTGAGGGGGGGCCAAAGGAGAAAATAAAATTAATCTCATAACTAAGATTTCATTGTCGTGCATATCCTTGTTACTAAATGACAATAATTGCCGGTCGTCTCGGCTCCTCTGTATCAAATAGGAAGGGGTTAAAATGTCAATATATTTTTAATTGCCATAATATATCACTTTGGTGGTGGTCATACAACAACACATCTCCATATCGTAAATGTGGTATTTTGGTGATTGCAGTCAGTGTATATGGTGACGGATGCACGTATATATTATTTTAATGGGCCATGGAAAGAGTCTAGTTAAGGTAAGAGCTAAGTGTATGACCAGCCCGACTAGCCCCTCCCCCCAAAAAAAACCAGCCTTGTGCCATATTTGTAATTTTACAATTACATAAAATACATACATCTCCATATCGTTGATACGTTATAAAAATAAGAATAGCAAGAAGCAATGTTTTCCGTTTAAAAAGCAAATAGTCATAGGGGGAGAGGGATTGACAGAGGAAGACAAAGAGAGAGAAGGGAAAAAAAGGCTTATGACACGTGTGAGGGAGGAGGAGGAGGAAAGAAGAAAAAGAAGGGAGGTGTGTATCTTTTGAATAGAAAACGACCGAACGAGCAACGAAAAAAAAAGGGGGAAATAAATAAGAACAGTGAACGAAAGAAGAAATGACTGATCACAAAAGAAAGTAGCAAGAAGAGATGCTTTCAATGCACAACAATTTCATTTTACTTTGGCTGACATCATTTTTTATTATTATTATTAGCTTGAATAGTTAATATCCGTTTCTTCAAACCATTTCAATATGACGTTGAAATAATAAGACATTCTGTGGAATCATTTCTAATTTATTTTTAGCCTCGCCAGAAAAAAACACATGTACTGTTCATTTTCTTTTTAAATATTATACTTTTGACCCTAAATCGTCGATCTATCGGTACGGTCCTCCTGCCTGGCGAAGTAAGGCAAAACTAAAAAGCACCGTCACCGATATTTCGGCCTTAACACTTTGAACCCCGACTTATCAAAATTACCAAGTAGTCACTCGGAGTAGTTATATTAGAGAAACATAGGAAATCCAAAATATTAGTGTGTCTTCTTTTGTCTTATGTTGTCAGGGCCGATATATCGGCCTCTTAGGGTCGAAAAGGTTAATAGTACACAGCTTAGCTATGACGAAAACTAGACCGTAATTTTGCTAAAAAAGAGAAATTCTAACTTTGAAAAATTTTGTGATGAAAATTCATTTTTTTTTTTATTTTTACCATTTAATTTCATTTTAATAAGACGTGCGTTGGCCCCGGCCCCGGCGGCCCCACGCACGTCTTGTTAAAATGAAATTAAATGGTAAAAATTAAAAAATGGGGTGACCAAAGAAGAACCAGGGAAGTTGTTAACTCTTCTTTGACCCCGAAAATGGCCGATATATCGGCCCTGGCGACCTAAGGCCAAAGAAGACAAACCAATGTTTTGGCTCTAGTTCCTCCATAAAACGGCTCTAAATGACTAGTTGGTAATTTCGAAAAGTCAGGGTCAAAAAGCTAAAATTCACTCAGTGAAAAAAAAAAACACCCACTCATTGCTTCCTTCCCACGTGTTGGAACTGAAACCGGTTTAAGTTTTTTAAATATCGAAAAAAAAAAATGAATCAGAACTTTTTATAACTTAATTTATTTTTCGGTTTATTATATTTCTTTAATTATATTATAATAGTAATAATTTTAAATAATCTCAACTAAATCAATTTTGCTTTGTTTTTTTGTATAAATTTTAAATGTACTTTTCCAGTTGGTTAATTGGAGAAAAGGTCCACCATTTGTGTGTTTAGTTGGTTCTTTCTTTCTGTGTCAGTCACTCAGTCAGTTATTTGTCACTTATAAAGAAAGAGGAAGGAGAGAGAGAGAGAGACGAAGAAATAGGACAAAGTCGGTGCTGCCAGGCTGACTGCCACGGCACTGGTTTAAAAAAACAAACAAAAGAGACGGTGCTCTCGTTCGACGCTTGCTGCTGCTCGGGTTAAGAGAAGAAGGACAGGGTTAGGATAAGCAAAGAAAGAAAGCTTAAGAGCAAGATTATAGGGAAGAGGCTAAACCCGTACAACTGAAGCGCCGACCGAGCGACCGCATCATCGCATCCACCGGAACTTCTTAAGCAGAGAGTAGAAGCGGACTGACGGTAATTAATAATTGAGCAAGAAAATCCATGTGTCCGGGCCACTTTAAAGGTGGTCGGTCGGTGTGCAAAACCGACATAGACAAAAAAAGCTAAACAGAGGCCTTTATCGTATGTGTGTTGTGTTTGTGTACACTGTATGTGTGTGTGTGTGTGTGTTTGTGTAAAGAGTTCACGGCGGCGCGGATTGACACAGAAATATGTGATCATCATCATCATCATCAAATCAGTCAGTCAGTCGCTAGTTGGTTTTGAGGAGAAGGTGAAAGTGGCACGCGCGTGCGGGTAGTGAGTGACCCCCCCCTCCAATCTCACCCACGCCCCTCCCGACGTGCGAGGATTGAAATGTGACGGAAGAAGGACTTCTAGAATGGAGAGAGAGAGAGAGAGAGAGAGAGAGAGAGAGAGAAAGGAATAAATGTGATATGGAAAGAAAGCGAATGAAGACAAATAAAAAATATATTTGTTTAAATGAGGGCACGAGGAGAGAGGCAGGCATTTATTTTATTTTAGCAAAAGAAGAAATAAATAATCAAAACAAGGAAGGAAGGAAGGAAGGAAGACATCCCCGTCTAAGGCAGCCATCATCCCCATCCATCCATCCATCCATTCAAGCAGGCCCAGGTCAGAGCCCTAAAAGAGGAACTAAAAGGTTTAGAAAAAAAAAGGACAAAAGCAAGCAACCATCAGTGAAAGAAAGAGACAAGCAAGACAGAGAGAGAGAGAGAAAGTACTCAGAGCAGCAAATATTACCGGAGCCGAGCAGGCTGAGCCAGCAGTTAGCACAATAATGGCGATCCAACAGAAAGAGGAACGAAATAACGACGCTGAGAAACAATAAAATAATAAAAGGAATGAAGAGAACAGACAGCTCAGTTTCAGAGCTCACTGGCTTTGCCTGCCTGCTTGGTTGGTCGGTCGGTCGCTCGGTTGGTCGGTTTGGTTGGTGTTAAATAGCATCCAATAAGTGGCTGGTCGGTCGGTCGGTCGGTCGGTCGTCGTCGTTTTTAAAGATACAGACGATAATGATCGGGAGAACCGAAGAAGAAGAAGCGGGAAAAGGGAGTATGTTTGATATGTGTAGTGAATGAATGGGAATCCTCGGAACGTGGTTAAAAAAAAACCTTCGGGTGAGGAGAGAGGGGTATAAATTCCAAAGTGATAGAAAAGATTTGTTTTTTTACGGCATATCAACCTATTTAGGTCATTTAATGCAGAAAACAATTATTTTATGTACACATGTAGTTTGCCTCTTTCTTTTTTTAATAACACATGGTTCACTTTTTGACCCATAGCTGGAGGGGATGCCGGGATTCATACCTTTCTCAAGGGTATAAGTTCAATAATGAACACCAAACGACTTGAATTATTCGTACTCGCGTGCTAACGTACGATTCCAAAATCCGACTGCCTACCCACTAGGCAACGACGGACTTCTCGGTGGGAAAGTAAAAAAAGTTTTAAAACCGAGAGAAAAAGTTAGCCAAAAAGTACTTTTTGTTTGGGTCCTTTGGTCCCTGACATCATAAGGCAAAAGAAGACACATCAATATTTTGGCTTTAATATGTTATTGTTCATCTGATATAACGACTCTGAGTGACTACTTGGTAATTTTGTTGAGTTAAGGATCCAAAGGTTATTTTTAAAAATGCTATATTGCAATGATTGTAAGAAGAATGACCGATTGCATCATCAACGCTTCTTCTTCCACCCATGACCAAAATCACACCACCCACCTATCCTATATTCCTACCCCCAAGGGTAAATTTATAGTTATAATGAAATCATTAGTACAACAAAAGTTTGTATTTCTTATGGAATATCTTAACGAAGAAGCATACGAATCTACCAAAAAGCCAACCCTCACCTACTTAATACTAATGGTTTGCTACAAATCAAAAAGCAACACTAAACCTTAGAATCCTTCCCTTTGGAAAAAAAACATTCATGCCTCCAGAACGATTAATTTCCGATGGAAAAGAAATACGACAATGTGTTGTATAAGATTTTATAGAGCATCTTTCTGTCTGGTTTCACGCTTAAACTAATTCGCCCTCAAGTTTGTAGTTAATTCAATTGAAGACTTAATTAACCCTTTAAACCCTAAAGAACCGATATATCGGCCCTGGTGACTTAAGACAAAAGAAGACACATCTCAACGATATTTCAACCTCCATCTTTGGATCCTGACTTAGCAATAATACCAAGTAGTCACTCAGAACTGTTCTATTAAAGAACCATATTTGGGTCGAAATTTCATTGTGTCTTTATTTGCCTTTGGTTATTAAGGCCGATATATCGGCCCTTCACGGCCAAAAGGGTTAAGAAAAAAAAATTAAAATGTTAGATTCGTCAAGAAAACTCCCAAGAAGGAAAAGTGAGGGGTGATTATGAATGAATGATGTATGAATAAATATTTAGTTCCATCAAAATTCTAACACGTGGTGTTGTTTTTTTTTCGGGTGGGAGGAAAGGAGAACTAGGGCAGTGAGTGACTATAGGAGGAAGGCTTCTTGCTTCTAGAACCAAAAAGAAAGAACTAGAAAGAAAAAAAACAACAAATATTTCTAAAATTAATTCTTAAAACTTTCTTTTTAACCTGTTTTTAGGAATAATAAAAATAATAATATAATAATGATAATAAAGATAATATTGTAATGATAATAAAAATGTATGAAGCGGACACAACAAGGTAAAAACCTAGGGACATATTGCACATACAGTCTTTGACTCGAATGGTGCCATCAGCAACCTGCTGGGACTCAGGCGACTTGTTGTCACTCTGACTCTAGTATAAACCACTGGTTGCTGGGTGTGCAAACGCCAGGTGATTGGTGAGAGAACTCTAAATTATAATGATATATATTGAAAGTTTTTTTTTCAAACTGTCAAGTTGGTCATACCCAAAATTTGAAAGGGCAATGCTGGGATATACTGCTAGTTTATTAAAATCTTTTAAAAAAAAATAACACTCTTCTCCCTTTTATTAAAAATGATGGAGAGAGTGATTGATATGAAAATGGTTTAGGGATTTAAATGATTTAATGGAAAAATAGCAAAGGTGAACAAGGTGCTTTGGGAGGAGGTGGCGGTGGGTTGGGTGGTTCAAAAGAACAAGGAGAGACTTTTTTATGTGTGTGTGTGTGTGAGAGAGAGACAGAGACAGAGAGAGAGAGAGGGGTGTTCTTAGCAGGTGAAACGTTCTGATTGCTAAGATAAAACGACTTTGCTGCATTCCATATGCACAACTCACAACAGTCAGCAACAAAGAAAGGTTTTCTTCTTCATCTGCAGACACGGGGAGATTCCCACGTGGGGAAACATCCTCAAAAAAAAAAAAAAAGAGGAGGGTAGAATTTCAAGACAGAAAAATGCAAATAGGCGCATTTTGATGTGACAAGGTACACAAGTAAAAAAAAAAAAACAAAAAAAAAAAACAAAAGATAACAATAAAAAAAAATTCAATTATTTTGAAGGAAAGGAAAAGAAGGATATAATTTTATAATCTTATTTTGAGTTCAAGATTTATAATCTGATATTATCCATTAATATTAATCATGATGTCAGCCAGAATTTTACTTTGTAATAACAATTAGGGCCTTTGATTCAGGAACAGTTGTGGATGATGTAACACTATATTAAGGGTAATTTTGCACATGGGCAAAGAGTGTGAAAGATATTGATCTTAAAAGAAAGAAGAAAGCAAAATTGTGGATAATTCTTTTTTTTTATGAGGAATGCTTATAATTTTTTTTCCCAGAAAAAAAGGGACACACACACACACACACACACACACACACTCCGACATAGAGAGAGAGAAAAAAAATTAAATCCAATTAAATGTTTTTTCTTTTTCTAAAAGAATGAAGTTGTTTTTTAAGCCACAGAAAATAAAAAAAAGTTGTTTTTTTAAAAAAATTTTCCAAAAACAAACAAACACAAACTTGAAAAGAATTTGATTTATATAATGGGGGATTATATTAAGAAACTTGATCCCACAACTATTTTTTTTGTAAGAAAACAAGAAAAAATTGAATTAAAAATATTGAAAGAAAAATTAAAATTCTTTTAAATCAAATGTGTCTGAATAATGATATTCTGCCTTACTATACTAAACTTAAATAAAAAAAATTGAAGTAAAATTTTTAAAGAAAAATTAAAATTCTTTTTAATATA
>JAUZSX010051357.1:0-2500 GCA_034780655.1 Idiosepius hallami
CTTTTGGGACACCTTGTATGTTGACAGATTGAAAAAATTCCTTCGCGGGGACATTCTCTCCCATGCCCTCTATCAGCAAACCAACTTTGAGCATGCTAGGTCCAGCCATCTCAGAGTCTATAAGGAACATTCGTAACCGAAAGTCCTGGTCACCACACACGCGCATAAAAAAAAGTTTTAGAGAAAAAAAAATTTGATTATGTAATATTTTTTGTAAAGGGAGTCTATAGCAACAACTAAACACTTTAGTTCACCACAAACACTACAGTCAACACTTGCGTAACTTATAGTGATTTTAGAGGTTTAGTTGGACAAAACTTGATAAGACAACTATAGAAGGCAGTAATTACTTGGGATACAGCAACAGAATTCCAATCCAATGCCACTGTTAATGACTTAAGGCCTAAGTACTAGCTAGCCAAAATGTGGTAAAAAGCACTAACTACAGGGACAGTACTCACAAATATACAAAAAAAGTATTCACACTTCGAATGACTGGAAATCCTTTATTTATGAACATACAGTGAGAATAGCTTCAAATTTATATTTGTGAGGACATTTTTTTATATTTGTGAGTACATTTTTTAGACACCCTGTATAATGATGACAACAGCCTGCAAAGAATAAATACACTAAGATTCTAAAGTCCTCAATGGGATTCAATGTAAATATTTTGGAGTTATTTTTTCAATTAAAGAAAAACTTAAATATCCATCCATAAAAATGAACACTATTCCAAAAAGAAAACTTCTAGAATTGTTTTCATCAGTTGAAGGATCAGTGGAGAAGTGTGTGCAAGCTTAAGGAGATTAGTTTGAAGGGATAAGGGCCCAAACCCCCATCAGATAAGTGAAATATTTTTTCTATTAGGATACATTTTAAAGGGGGCCTCGTACAGCTTGTCTTGAAATTAACCAAAAATGTTCAATACAATAGATTTCTTCTTCTGACCTTAGAGTTAGGGATGAAATGTTTCATTTAAAAATTGTTTACCTTTGCAAAGAAGCAATGGTGAGTGGATGAATCCTTCTCATTAATCATCAACAAAGAACATAGATTATTATTATTATTTGTTTGTTTTTCTTTTTGTTTTTCTTTTTTTTAGATCTTACCCTTCCCTCAACTTGAGAATTAATGTCAACAGGCTGCGCAATCAGGTGGATGTAGTCTTACCAGGCTTACGTTATGATGATCTTGATAATGTGGGTAAGTTGGATAAAGATTTTTGCATTTAAATAAAAAAAAAAAAATTGAATTAAAAAATGCTGATGTTGGGGAAAGCTCTACCAGTGGTTCTCAACCTTTTTCTTAAACCATGGACTCCTTTTACTCTTTTTTTCTTAATAAACAACAACCCCCCTTATTAGACAAAAAACAATTTTCTATTTTTCACAAATATAAATTTTAAGGTTTGATTATGAAAGAAAAGGTTTATAGTTAAACTTTAGTTTTAATTAATAACTAATTTAGTTCAAGTAAAGCTATTTTACTACAATATTAATAATCCTTATAGTAATAATAATAACCCTAATTATAGTGACAATAATTCCAATATTACAATGTTTCTTCTATTATTGAGCGACCCAAACTCAATGAGAGCAAGGTTCCTTGGGCAGTTGAATTCACTACAGCATTATTTATGTACAGAGTTTAAGAGAAAATTGTGGACCCCCACAAATATTAAATGGACCCCTAAGGCTCGTGTGGATCCCGGTTGAGAGCCACTGGTTTAAAATGACTAAAAAAGAAAATCCCTGAATAGAACAACAAAAATAGAAACCAGACTAGAGATCCCCACATTACCCCCAGTGATGGGTTAAATGGTGTACATTATGTCATCATAAAAATTGTGAACCAAAAAAACGTTATAAATGATAAATAAATAAAAAAGAAGAAAAAAAAAGATTGTTCTTGGCATTAAATGACCCAAAAAGGTTGACTATGCCATAAAACCAAAATAGACAAGAGTTTAGAAGAAAAATAATTATTTCTTATTTACATTATCTTGTTTGGATTAATACTTTAGATTATTATTGTTCTTCTTTTCATTATTTATGGTTCTTAAAATCCAATTCTTTATTTTAGTAAACTGATATTCACAATTTGGATTATTTTTCTTTCAGCTCTATATTAATTACATAATCATATATATATATATATATATATATATATATACTTGGTGGGCACCAACCCAAGTTTGACACAAGGCTATTTTTACGTGCTCTTACCCTGGTTTTCTGCATTCAGTGTTACCCATCACCTTGATGAGCTGCTCTTCCATGTTGAACCCCATCTGCCTGTCAGCTAAAGGTGAATGCAGTGGTTTTTTGACTAGGATTTGAACTCGCTTACTACGATTCCAGAGTCCAAGCTTTTACCAATGCTCCAACTTCACTGTCCTGTGTGTGTGTGTGTGTGCGCGCACGCATGCACGTGTGTATTTTTTAATCGGTTATTGTTCCACAATCAAAATTCCTTCCTTCCTTTCTTTCTTTTTCTC
>JAUZSX010051357.1:5000-19962 GCA_034780655.1 Idiosepius hallami
CATCCTGTGTGTGAGTGGAAGTGGAAAGAAGAGAGGTGAAGGAGAGAGGTCCTTCTCTCCTGCTTGCCAGGCTCCGTCTGGTGACTGACCAAAGTTCTGGGAGTGGGGTCGAAGTAGTCCCTCAGATTACTCGCAGGAATCACTACGCGGTTCCGGCCAACTGGTCAGTAGGTGGCCGGATCACCTGGCGCGATTCCGGTTTGAGGTGACTGCTACAGGTTAATGATGAAGGTAATAGGGGTTTCTATAAAATGGCAGAGTTTAAATTTTGTTATATAGTCTTTGTTTCTTTCAAAAATTGTAAGATTTTCTTATAGAGTTTCTCCGTGAGTGACTACTTGGTACAATTGTTAAGTCAGGGTCTAAAGATAGAGGTTGAAATACCGGCGCTTTTGCAGAACAAGCAATTTTTTTTGCTAGGGGACTTTGCACCGCTTGTAAGACGGTAATTCTAATGGCTAGGGTTAGGGTTTAGGTTTAGGGTTCGGACAAATTTCTCCATTTGCTTGTTCTGTAAAAGCGTCGCCAACAAATAGAAACAAACTATTTTAGGCACACGACGACGAGTCTCGAGAAGAGGACGAAGGAAAAATAGACAATTTCACAAATTAATTACAGATAAAAATACACAGAGAAAACACAGAACATTTTAGTGAGCAACATACTGGAATTTAGGAGAAAAGACAAAAACAGTATTCAATAAAATAAAGACACACATACCTCGTCGAGGGAGAAATAGATGAAAGGACTCCATGTTTTCAAAATTCGCGGTAAAGAAGTGCCAATTACGAAAACGAGGCAAGACCAGGCCACGTGACAACGCAAGTCTCTGAGCGTTTCTTGCGATAAAATTACATAAAAAGTCATTTTTTAAAAAAAACCCTTTCAACCCCAAGAGGCTGATATATCGGCCCTGGCAATATAAGGCAAAAGAAAACACACCAATATTTTGGCTTTTATGTGTTCTGTTCAGTGTTCCTGTTCCTCTAACAGTGGTTAACCTTTTCCCAGCCATGGCCCCCAAAAGCTATTTTTGACTTAGGTTAATTCATAATCGCCCCCCCCCAAGAAGAAATAATAACAAATATTGTAATTATGACTAACCAACACTAGAAACATTTTGTACATGTACATGCAAATGGAAAACAAATTAAATTAAAAATAATTTTATTCCAAAGTTACAAAAAAAACTAGAGAGTCTAACTAGTGTGAGCCCCTGTGGTGATGTTTCGCTAAAAATTCAATGTCAGGCTTTACTCAAGCAGATCTCCACGAGAAATAATGTCAAATCTGTTTCGTTCCTTCTGTAAGACTGATTGAAAAATGCATTCATCATCGTCCCCGAAAATTTGATTTTCGCCCCTTAGGGGGCAATTATTCGACCCCAGTTGAGAACCACTGACTTATTCGTAGAATAAAGCTTACCTCATGCGTCCTTCGTTTTTCTTCTATACCTGTGCCTTTTCTACATAACACAACAATGTCAGTCATGAGATTGACAAGTGATAGATTCAGCTTTTGGTAGTTGGAGAACAATCTCGTCGATGGTCCCGATAAAGGGTTTATTTTTGATTTTTACTTCCACTCAGCGGATTTTGGCATCTTTACTTGGTGGAGTAATATGGGCGTGTCTGTCGGTGTCGTCGGTTAACGTCTCACTGAGTATAAAGGACACCACCGCCACGTCAGAATTCAGAGCGGTCTAAAGAACATAGAGAGAATGGTCTAAAACCTAAGCATGATACACTAGGCTGAATAAAATGGTTAATGTCCGTCTTCATGTTGTAAATCATCTTGATTCCAGCTAACAACTTTGAAGACCAACACGGAGATGGACGGCAGGGGACTCTCCTGGAGTCTGGAACAATGAAAGAACAAAACGAACATCTTAATTGTAAGTAGCCCTTTTCAGATTTCCAGTTCGACCCCTGCCGGTCAAGAACGACCGTCCATCGACGTGAGTGTGAGATCGGTCAGAAGACGAGACGACACACCCACAGGTGAGACAGCAACGACAAGCACCAGCGTCGTAATCTTATACTTGAGACGACTTTAGTTACCAGCCCAAGTGGTCACTCATTTCGCTTGCTTGTCTCTGACAACCAGAACGCTTCCAGCTGAAACATTGGGAGCATTTTCTGCCCATTTTTTGTGGGTTTGCAGCAAGGGCAGGTACTGGCTCTTCCATCTATTCCAAAATGTTTGGGCCAGGGTTTTGGACATGCCTCATTCTAGAAAGGGCTCATCCGAAAACACAACAGGACTTTTTTTCTTACCATTGAAGCTTTTTTTGTCTTCTAATCAAACCAACTTATCTCAATTTTATTAATGTTTAATTGCTTTTTTTCGTTTGGATCTTAATATCTTTGTCCTTTTTTGTCGATGGACCTTTTTGTTATTGGATTTTTTTGTTGTCATTTGGACTTCTTTGTCGTCATTGGACATTTTTTGCTATTGGACTTTTTTAATGTCATTGGACCTTTTTGTCATTGGACATTTTTGTTATTGAACTTTTTTGTCATTGGACCTTTTTTTCTTACCTTTGAACCTTTTTTGTCTTCTAAACAATCCAATTCATCTCAATTCCATCGAAGTTTAATTGTTGTTTTTAATATTTTTCCCCCTTAAAAATCTAAGACTCTTGTGGTCCTTGTGTTAATAATTTTAATGCGAGAAGTATTTGTAAATGGATCATTGCATAAGCTTTTACTAAACGACCATTTGTTGTTGATGAATAACTTTTTGGCGAGATTAGAGTGATTTTAGGAACGGTTTTTGCCGCCCATAAGATTTGTGCCTCTTTGCCTAAAAAAACAAAACAAAAAAAAACAAGTACCCCCAACATGCATTAGCTGCGACAAACCACTTACAGTAAAACACATACTAATCAACTGCAATGACTCCGACTCAATTCGATCAAAATACTACCAATCTAAAGATCTAAAAGACTTATTCAACAATACGGATCCTAACAAAATCTTACAATTTTTGAAAGAAATAAGACTATATAACAAAATTTAAACTCTGCCATTTTATAGAAACCCCTATTATCTTCATCATTAACCAATATTTATCTAATTCCAAACGCGCTACCAATTCCTAAACAGAATCCGGCATTAAATAACCTCTAATAGTTTATAAACAAATCAATTAATCTTTGCTTACTGATAATCCGGTTAACCTTCAAAATTAAAAAATGCCCTAAAAAAATCTATTTTCATAGAACTACAATCATGGATATTTTCCCTCCAAATAAAACTTAAGAGAATGTGTTTTATTGTAGTTAATCCTATGATAACTTTTGTAAGATTATACAATTAAATTTGTTAAAGTAACGATCTCTGCTCCAATGTTGTAAAAAATTACACAGGGCTACAATTTTTTATTTTTTGAATGTTGTCTAGATTATTACAAATGATTTAGGGTATTTTCTCCATTACTTAATCAGGAAATGGCACAAGTTTCTCTCTATCAGGTCATGTTTTTGTGCTCAGTTGGTTTGAAAAAGAATTCAGATTATGTGATAAAATCAATTAAATTTTTTATGGTATTTTCAGCTGATTTTTGTCAATGCATATCACCCAGAACTATTGGACCTGAATACTTCTGGTCAATAAAATAATCATTTCCAATCAAAACAATTAAACATGGCTTTTTACCCTCACCAATTTCTTTCAAAATGCTCCACACATGTATACATGTAAACAAAAAAAAAAAAACAAAAAAACGTGTGGCCATTGCTAAAAGGTTTGACCGGATTGAGCAAAACCAATGTGATTTTTGGATTCAGCACAACAGATTTGTCCTAAATCATCTGAAAAAACACAGACAACAAATTTGTTGTTGACCAGTTTTATAGCTATTGTCCGATAATAGATTTGTTTCGTTTATTTTTTATCAAAAGAACATAAAAAAATAAAATCATACTTGCAGGCGTAACCGAGCGTCCCTGCTGGCTTTGCCTACTTGCCTGGTCAACTGAAATACAGATTAAGAAGCTACAAGAGTCTTAAGGTTTAACGCAGTAGTTTTTAAACTTTTTTAGCCACCGCCCCCTTCATAGGTGAACAAAAATGTCATCGCCCCCATCTTCCAACAAAAAACCAGAATGATGCTAATCTAGAAAATATATGGTACCTATGTCTATAGTAATTGTTCCGTCAAAAGTAATTGTTCTAGGCATTAAAATGACCTAAAAAGGTTGATATGCTGTTATAAAATAATATTTATCAAAAGTAATTGTTCTAGGCATTAAAATGACCTAAAAAGGTTGATATGCTGTTAAACACAAAACAAAACAAAGTCTTTCTTTTTTTCTCTTACCTGTTTATAAACACATACCTTCAAAGGGTTATCTCTCTCTCTCTCTCTCTCTTTCTCTTTCTCTCTCTCTCTCTCTCTCTCTCTGCCATCCTTCATCTCTTTCTTTCTTCTTTTTCTTTCTCTTTCTACCTCTCTTTCTTCATCTCTCTCTCTCTCTCTCCCTAGGGAAGCATAGACACTGAGTCAACGGCTTTTGGTGGCTGTCAGTTTCTTGCCTGAAGGGTCATCAGATGACCCTGCAGGTGATATGACCTGTCAATAAACATAGTGGTATCTCTCTTCCTCTTTCTGTGGTACCTCTCTCTCTCTCTCTCTCTCTCTCTCTCTCTCTCTCTCTCTCTTACCTGTTAGTAAACACGTACCTTCATGATGGTATCTCTTTTTCTTTCTCTTTCTGTCACTTCCTTCATCTCTCTCTCTCTCTCTCTCACTTGTCCATAAACACATTCCTTCAAAATGGTATCTCTCTATCTCTTTCTCTCTCTCTCTCTCTTCCTTCATCTCTCTCTTTTACTTGCCCATAAACACAAACCTTCAAGGTGGTCTCTCTCTCTCTCCTCCCTCTCTCTCTCTCTCTCTACCCCCTCTCTCTCTCTCTCTGGTACACCTGGTGGTATTGACACACCTGTACATCATATCTCCTTTTTTTTTTCTCCTTCTTATTTTCTTTCTTGCAACAACCCACACAAATTCACAACAAATATCTTCGAACGATACTTGAGCTCCTTTCGACTGCACTTGCTCATAATATTTGGTTCCTCAGTAAGTTAGTACATTGGTAAGTTAGTACACTTAGTAGTTTAGTAAGCGACGCATCCAGAGGTGTGCGTGCATAGGTGGAGGGCGCTTCTAGCGGGAATCTCAGCACCAAACCCTTTGTTGAATTCTACCAATGTTGCCTCTTTAAACTCAGAAGTCACAAGACACCCTGGGTACCAAAATCTCAGGCTTTGGAATTAGTTGCTTTTTTTTTTTTTATTCTGTTTCATATTTACTTCTATTTTTTTTTTTTATCATTTCATTGGTTTGCCTTCATCTCCATCAGTCTACATTTTACTTACTGGAGGAATCGAAAACAAAATGAGCGAAGATAAACGTTTTACTTTTCGTTTGGCACCCCTTCAGTTGACAGCAGTGGCGTAGCAACAGTTAATAGCCAGCCGGGGTGGCCGTAAGATTTGCGCCCCCCTCCAACCACTGATAATCCGTTAACCTTCAAATTTCCAAAATGACCGAAAGATATTTATTTTTATGGAACTACAATCAAGGATCTAATTACATTCAACTTAAGATGTTTATTTTCGTTGGACTGATGATACAGTTAAAAAAAAAAACAGTTTTAAAACAGTATCATTGCGCCCATAAAGCATAAAACAAACAACAACCTTAAAAGCTCATTTCGGTTTTTAAATTTTTTTTTGTTGGGTTTTTACGGTTATTTTTTTTTTTCTATTATCTATTTTTACCCCCCCCCTTCAAAATGCTGCATCCTGACTTGGGCTGACCAGGAGAGACTGCTCCCTCCACCTTTCCTATGCTTTGCCATTTGACAGTTTTTAAAATTAGGATTTTCACAAGCCAAAAAAAATTGAAATATTAAAAAAAAAAGCAACAACAAAAAAAAAACGTCAGCAAGGCTGGAGCATTGGTAAAAGCTTGGACCCTGGAATCATAATACACAAGTTCAAATCCCAGTAAAAAACGATAACATTTACCTTTATCTGTCTTGGGTAGATGGGATTTGTTAAGTCAGGAGAGTGAGGCAACACTGATTAAAAAAACACTTAAAAATGACTTTGTGCCTAACTTGCGTTGGTGCTCAACCAATTAGATATAACCTCATCTAAGCCAAGGACAACAATGCCAAGGGATATAATGAACGTATAACTATCAGCTTGTGCCTAACTTAGGTTAGTGCTCGACCAAGTGGATATATTCTAGGTGACGGGCAACACTGCCCAGAGATATAATGAACATTTAATTATCACCTTGTGCCTAACTTTGGTTGGTGCCTGATAAATATAAGTAAATATAAGCAACAAAAAAGGCTGACTTTCTCTGAATATGTTTCGAACTGGAAGGATGCAATATGAGAGAACATAAATCAAAGGGTGGGTTATCAAAAGTGTAACCCGCATGCCAACCCTTGAAGAATGATCCATAAGAATTTTGGCTTATTTTAAAAAAAAGCAGAAAAACATAGAAGAATGGTGCAATATGTACACATGTTATAACTCCAGAAGGATTAAGTGAAATTTGTTCATACTTTCACAATTTACTTCTGATATCATAACTAACAATTCTTTAAAAATTATCTCTTAATTTATTTATGAGTTTAAAGGTTAAATAATAAATAAAAGTCTTTCTTGAAATCCATTAGAATAAAAAGATTGCTAAAAGGTCGGCAAAATATAATAGAAAGAAAACATTCCCAAATATATGTTTGTATAAACAAGGATGTTTATACAGACAAAATATTACATCTGAGAACCCAGAGCTTATAAAAAAATGTTAGCAAAATCCAAAATTAAAAAAAAAAATTCAATTTGAAAAATAGAAAAAAGTAACAACAAAAAAGAAAACAAAAAAAAATTTGAATGAAAAATATTGAATAGAAAAATTAAAATTCTTTTTAATGAAACATGTATGAAAAATGATATTCTGCCTAAATATACTAAACTTTAAAAACAAGAAAAAATTGAATGAAAAATATTAAAGGAAAAAGTAAAATTCTTTTTAATGAAAAACTTGTCTAAATAATGATATTTTGCCTGAGTTTACTAAACTTTAAAAAAATCTTCTCAAAATTTTAAAATGGAGGATTACCATACAAGAAAATAACTAATCAAGAATTAAAAAAAAAAAAAAAATTTAAAAGCTCATTTAATATTGACCGAAACAGAGTTAATACCAGGAGTATCATTGAAATTTAAGGAGTTTTTACCAGGAGTACCACCAAGCTATTTTTGGCCTGGATTATACAAATTTCAGTTTGGAGTAACCTAAAATACTTATCTGACAACAAGAAATAGTACCACTCTCTTTTCAAAAAAATAGAAAAGAGGTAAATACACCAAGAAATATTAGGTTGGTACACATTGTATTTCTAGTCTCTATCCCATATATATTTCATTAATTTCTGATTAATTAATTATTTATTATTTTTACCTATTTTATTTTGTCTCATTATATATATATATGTATATGTATATATATAATCTTTATTTAGAAATCTATATTTTCCTATTTCTTCAACACTTTATTCTTTATTCACTTTTATTTACGTCTACCTCTTGTCTCTTCTTCTTACCCCTCAGATAAATATTGCTTTCTTGTTATTATATCCCAAACATCCAGCTAAATGATAGTGGTTACTAGCTAGGCACCTGATATGCTTTCAGATTGATGTAGATGAGTGAAACTACCTACTGTCGATCTATAGATATTGGAGTGTATTTATTGTTATTCGATATGTTTGGAAGAAACTTATACCTATGGTAAACAGCCCACTTAGTACAGAAGTCACAATTGCATATATTGTGCAAGGCTGACTTTAGTGGTGAGTTTGCCCTCTTAGGTGTTTTTTTTTTTTTTGTTTACTGACTTTTCATCACGGAAATATAATCACTAGATTTTTTAAACACGTTTTTTTCATCACGTGAACACTTAATCACTTAATTGAGAACTTTAATTACCCCTAAGAAAAAATTTAAGAAGAAACATTTATTTATGTAATTATTTTTTATTACATTAAATTTTTAGGGCTTTGAATAATTTGGGGATTATTCGCAAAAAAGGGTATACATATAAAGAATCATCATGTTGAAGGATTCCAAGAAATATACATATAATGCGGTGAAAAAACATCTTTTTTGGAAAAAACATATTTGGTATATCACCATTCAAACACTTTCAGAAATCCCCAAGTGATTAAAACTTTTTGAGTGATTAAGCATCTATGTGATAAAAAAAAATGTGGTTAAAAGTCTATTGATTGGGTGATGATATATCTTGTGATGAAAAGTCCTTTCGCCTTCTTGTAGTCAATTCGATAGTCAATATTTTCTTAGTATATTCCTTTTATAGTTGATTCTTTTGTCAATCTAGTCAACTTTTAATCAATTTCATTCTCAACATTTGGTCAATTTAGAATATTTTAGTGAGTTTTATTGTTAACATTTGGTCAATTTAGTCTAAATTTAGTCAATATTATTGTCAATGTTTAGTCAATTTAGTCTAAATTTAGGCAATTTTATTGTCAACGTTTGGTCAATTTAGTCTAAATTTAGGCAATTTTATTGTCAATATTTGGTCAATTTAGTCTACTTATAGTCAATTTAATATTTTTAAATATTTTGTTGTTTTTTTCCTTCATTTTGACAATTCTGTCATGATTTTGTTTCAGTTTCAAAAAAAAGGTTGGACGATTAAATATAATTTCCAAAAAGTTTGTAAACATCATTTCTCTACTAAAACTTATTCCAAAACAATATGCATCTCTTCTTTCTACACCAAATAGACAAATGCATAGCAACAGTTCCTGCTTTTACATTAATGAGATCTGCATTTGTAAAAATAGACACCAGAAACTGGTTCCTTTTTTGTGGAGTGATCTAACATGATTACACGTTGATCATTCTGCCAACTTTCTCAACTGATTCGGACCAAGGTGTTTGAAGGATCTTCTCAATCATGTTCTGTTTATAATCTTATTGGAATTTAATTCTTAATAGACATTTGGAATTAGAAAAAGAAAAAAAAAGAAGGTGACTATGTTTAAAATCATTCTTAGTACCGAGACCCCTTCTCGGAAAATGCGATTACTGAAAAATTGGGGTCGAACTAAATTGCATTTTCGACGTCACAGTACAAGTGTGATCGAACAATGTACAACAATTCGTACACTGTGTACGACTACCATCAGTACCATCTACAATATGGTAAGTACTTCCTTGCTAATCTATCTATCTATATATTATTACACCAACTTTTTTAATTTTAGTACTTTTTTAATTTGAGTTTGTTATCAGAGCGTGATGATTGGTCAATTGGTTAAGAGAATTAAATCTTTACGTTTTGATTGGTCAACCAGTGACTCTTAACCAAAACAAAATAATTTTAAGCCAATATGGCGAATATTTATTTATTTCATTTTTTCTGAAAAACAGCAGAAATTGTTAAGAATTTTTTAATTAAAGGAAGTTTTCATTGTTTTCTTATGTTATGCTGAGAAGGCTTATGCTTATGTGGGGATGACGTTATCAACTACCGTGCAATTTACACGGGTTCTGCTAGTATTATATCATTCTCTTTTATCTTGCCTTAGTTAAAAAATATTGGAATTTACTTGTGATAATGTTTTATACTCTCTTTTTGTTTTAAAAGCAATCAAGAAACTTTATCAACCTTGATTTAAGTCCAATAATTTTTGTACAAATAATCAGAAAATTGAAAGGATAAACGAAAACTTCTTTAGAAATTATTATTACTCTCACCCCTCTGAAAAAGTATATATTATAACTAGGGCTGTGAAAATATGCTCTTTTAAAAGAATATTCTACTTATTACTTGACTATTTTTTTTAGTTCAGAATTTCTTTTAATGACAGTATGCGTTTTTAAAAGAATATTCTTGCGATTACTTAACAATTTTGTGATTTTACCATTTTTTTAAATTTCTGTATTTATTAGTTGGGCTATAATGATATGCTTTTATCAAAAAATCTTCTTGTCAAAATAATAATAACGAGGGATGTGACAAGCATATTCTTTAATAAAAGAAAATTGTCACGGCCCTAATCACTAGAAATGTGACAATTATATTCTTTAATAAAAAAAAAATATTGTCACATCCCTAGTTATTAGGGATGTGACAAACATATCCTTTAATAAAAGAATATTGTCACAGCCCTAGTAACTAGAGATGTGACAAGCATATTCTTTAATAAAAGAATACTGTCACAGCCCTAGTAACTAGGGATGTCGCAGCCCTAATTATGAGACTGGAAAATAAAAACAAGCACTTCACCTGCAGGCAGGG
This sequence comes from Idiosepius hallami, assembly GCA_034780655.1. Taxonomy (NCBI): domain Eukaryota; kingdom Metazoa; phylum Mollusca; class Cephalopoda; family Idiosepiidae; genus Idiosepius; species Idiosepius hallami. The sequence goes on from JAUZSX010051357.1 coordinate 15,363, forward strand.
ACTGTCATGTTTGGCAACATCACAGGCCCTTTACGTAGAATGCACCTTAGCGGGCCCAGGCCCAACAACTACCCACAAAATGAAAAAGTTTTTTTTTTTATTTTTACACACATAATCATAAAAATATTATCTATTTTCATTTTTTTATTATTATTGAATATTGTTTAAATAATTAAAAAGGAATATTTTTTTTTCTTTCTTTGTCTTTTCAGAATGGTTTCGTAGAGTTTTATGAAAATGGTCGAGGCGACCAAGCGGACATGTGGCCGTCCATAGGAAAGATCTGTGTGCTTGCTACTGGGGCATTGGGGTTTTTAACATTGGGAGCCTTTCTTGTACAGAAGTCCTAGCATTTAACAGGGCACAACTTGGAACTCAATTGTTGTTTCTCTCTCTCTCTTTTTTTTGACCTTAACTTTATTCTTATATCAATTGCTCAGCACAGCTCAGCTTAGCTCGATTCAAATTTAGTTCCCCTTCTCGATCCCCAGTAGCAGAAGCAACATCATCACCATCACCTTAATGGGCAAACACTGAGATCATAATCATCATCATCATCATCATCGATAGCAAATAACCAGAAACGGTTGACAGGTCATTAAACACAAGCAAAGCAAACCTAATCATCGATAGCATTTATTATATATATATATATGCATGGACCATCCAAGCAAGCTTGACAGTCCTGGCGGAGATCCGAGCTTTGACTTTTTTTTTTGCATCGGCTGGCAAATGTTTTGCTCGTTGCCCGCACTGGTGTCATTAAACATGAAATACCGCTATTCTTACGGGAGGTGAAACATAGGCGGGAGACACACCACCTGCGGCACTGGCCACACGGCATTCTGGCTTAGTGGGCCATCGTTTGTCATAGTTCGAACTCTATAGCATTGTCGGTAATGACAGACGCTTGCCAACAACAACATATATAACCATATATATATATATATATATATATAAAACACTACTACTACTTCAACAGACTACCATCCATCACCACCACCACCACTCAACCAGCAATGTATAAAATTATTATTATTAAGGACAAGGAAAAAAAAAAAACTTCCCGAAAGACAGAAAGTATTCTGGAAAACTTTTTTTTTTTAAATTAATTTTTCAGTTTAATTACGGCCATCTTCAGGATATATTCTAAATAAATATTTTATCAGGAAAAAAAAAAGTTTTTAAACAGGAATCCATGGCTTAGTGGTAAAAGCTTGGATTTTGGAACAACAATAGAGAAATTCAGGTTCAAGTCCTGAATAGTTCCGATAGAGTCAATCAACCTTGAGGCTAAAAAAAAAACTAAAAAAAATGCATGTTTCCATCAACCCGAACTACTTATGTTCATTTACAATGTTTGAACTCTTATTGTTATTTACACATTGTTTCGGCCGACGCATCCTCCTGCCTTCTTCAGGTGTTGAACTCATTAGCTTTCATGTGGAAAATTTGAACAGGCTCTTTATTAAAAAAGAAAGGAAAGGGTTGATTGTTCTTATTCAGCTAACAATCATTGGGTACATTCGTTAAGACATGCCAAGTATCTTATTTTTTTTCCTATGTAGTCAAGCTGGAACCTGTGACTTCCAAGTGGTTGCTCGTTAAACTGGATGTTATATCCATTAAGTCTTGCAATGTCCAGGTAATTAAGTGTAGAATATACGACCAGCATGGCGGGATATATTTACTTGGTCAGCACAAACCCAAGTTAGACACAAGGCCATGTTTGCATGATCATTATGTCCTTGAGCTTTTGTAATCATCTTGATGAGGATACATTTACTTGTTTGAGGACAGATCTAAGTTAGACACAAGGCCACTTTTACGTGATCATTATGTCCTTGAGCTTTTAATCATCTAGATGAGGATATATTTATTTGGTCAGCACAGACCCAAGTTAGGCACAAGGCCACTTTTACATGATCATTATGTCCTTGAGCTGTTGTAACCATCTTGATGAGGATACATTTACTTGATTGAGGACAGATCCAAGTTAAACACAAGGCCATTATATCTCGAGGTTTTGTAATCAGCATTGCCCCTCACCTAGATGTGAATATATTTGGTCAAGCACAAACCCAACTTCAGTTCAAGTACATTTTATGTGCTTATATTATATCCCTTGGCTTTTTGCATTCAGTGTTGGTCTAGATGAGTTGCTCTCCCGAGTTAACTAACTCAATCTGCTCGAGGTTCCAGAGTCCAAGTTTTTACCAATGCTCCACTGTCACTGCCCTGGATAGAGAGATATATTTTCTTGATTGAGCACAGATCCAAGCCATATATATGTGCTCATTATATCCTTGAGCTTTGTAATCAGTGTTACCTATCACCTACATGAGTTACTCTACCTGACAAGTCTAGTCTCATCTACCCGGGATTTCACCAAGATGAATTGCTCTCCTCAGTTAATGAGCCCTCATCTGCCCAGGGTGGCTGAAAGTGAATGCAATGGTTTTGACTGGGATTTGAACTCTTGTTATACGATTCCGGAGTCAAAGTTTATACCACTGCTTCAACCTTGCTGGATTGGTCTGCATGGTCATCAGACCACACGCATATATATATATATATACACACACACCAAGGGTATTCAAAAGGTCAGTGAAAAATTGATGAATTGCCCTTGGATTCTCAGAGACCCCAAATTTGTAATTTTGTTTGTTAACGAATCCTTTCAAATGAAAATGGGCTTCATCTGACATCATCAACTTTTGTAGAAAAGTTGTTGCATTTCAACTCCATATTCAACTATTGTTTGGAAGTCTTCAGGCTTTAGGTTGACTTTTGAATATATATATATATATAATGATGCTGATAGGAATCAATCTGTTGATCTATCCCTGCAGACAGAATCTTGCTCATTTACGGGGTTTTTTGTGTTATACAGAAAAAAAAAAAATTTTGCCCAAAAAGAAAGTTTATCAGAAAAAATTATTAAAAAATTTATATTATTATATTTACTTGATGATCACCAACCCAAGTTTGGCTCAAGGCCATTTTTACGTGCTCTTACCCGGGCTTTTTACATTCGGTGTTACTCTTCACCAAGATGAACTGCTCTCCTGAGTTAATGAGCCCCATCTGCCTGGGGCAACTTAAGGTAAAGGCAATGGTTTCGACTGGGATTTGAACTCTCGTAATACGATTTTAGAATCCAAGCTTTTACCAATGCTCCACCTTCACGGCCTAAAAGGTTCATATTATATCTACTTGGTCAAACACAAACCCAAGTTAGGCACATGGCAATTTTTTTACATGCTCGTTATATCCCTGGGCTTTTGTAACCAGTGTTGACCTTCACCTAGACGAGTTACTCTTCAGGGTTAATGAGCCTTATCTGTCCGAAAAAAATTGAGGTAAAGGCAATGGTTTTGACAGGGATTTGAACTCATGTGATACGATTCCAGAGCCCAAGCTTTTACCAATGCTCCACCTTTGCTGCCCAAAGGTTAATAAAAGTCTGATATGCCAATAAACAAAACAAACTAATACACTTGTCATTTTAAACAAATCTAATGCCATTTCTCACCTAAATATGAAACGGCTAGATATCTATATACTTATATGAATCAGATTGTCACGTTTGATTGGGTTCTACATCTGGGTTGGAATTTCCGGTTTACGAGCACTGCATATGGCTAGATCAAGCAGATGCTACTTAACCAGAAAAGAAAACATGAAATTGAACTGTGAACACTGTTATTCTTAAATTTTCACCCATCTAACTACTGATCAGGCTCAACGTTGCTTAACTTCGGTGATCTGACACGAACCGATGTCTCGAACACGACTTATGTATGAGTGTAAATTGTTGCTTAAAAAATATTCTTAAAAACACAGAGAAGATACAAAGAAGCGTTTTTAAATTAAAAATAAATAAATAACGAAGAAGCATTTTTTAAATTTAAGAAAAAAAGTCTAGATAATAGACTTTCCTAATTATCTTAGTGGCAACTCCCCCATACTGCTAGTTTTAAATAGAAATATAAATCAGTTGATACGAGCAAAGCCGGGTAATACTGCTAATTTTGAATAGAAATATAAATCAGTTGATAAGAGCAAGAAATCAATCGATACGAGCAAAGCCGGGTAATACTGCTAGTTTTGAATATGAATATAAATCAGTTGATAAGAGCAAGAAATCAATTGATACGAGCAAAGCCGGGTAATACTGCTAGTTTTGAATAGAAATATAAATCAGTTGATAAGAGCTGAGCAAGTAAAATACGGTGTGGAAGAAGACTAATAGAAATCCTAGCAACATGACTGAATCCACATGTGGTCCCACATAGCCGCACCCCCCCCACACACCAGATTAAAATAATTTTCCCCTGATACTCTTTCAGGCCTCACCCACATTGCCATCCATCTATCACCATGTGACTTGTAGGGGTTGATGTGTTACAGGCTCTCTTTCCATTTGGGCCCCTAACCAGTGACAAGTAACAAGCAAAGCAAGATGACTGGTTGGTCAGATGGAGGGCAGGTTTCACATCAGAATGCCCTTCTAGATGGATGGACTAACAAGACCTATTGTTCAATCACTCAGGGTATAACCATGCAGGATATATATATATACTTGGTGAGCACCAAC
>JAUZSX010051468.1:0-19961 GCA_034780655.1 Idiosepius hallami
ATTCTTAAGGGGTTCACAATATCAAATAGGAGAGTCTGTAAAGTCATGTCAACGGTTAGGCTATCATGTGATCTCTGGATAAGAAGTCTAAAATGGACGCTCTCACTAGAGATGGGAGAGTTGATGTGAAGACAGTAATAGGGGTGTCAGTTACCCCAGAACAGTGCTGTTGTCATAAAATTCAATAAATGAATCTTTTTTTTTTTTTTTGCCTACCATCAGTGTTTTATTGGGCTAAATTAGTCAAAACGGCTATCATGGAATGATTGTATTTCTGAGTGAGAAAGCGTGTGTGTTTAAATTTCATTTGAAAATTATTTGCTCTCAATCTGCACTATTTACTGATTTCTATTGTAAAGAACAGAATATCTAATTACAAGCTCATCATGACAAGGAAAACCAATAGTATTCCCTTATTTCATGGCTTCTGTTGACAGGAAGCAGACAACGGATTCTTTGTTAAAGTTTTCTTGAACAAACATGAGTGAAGATACCAAATTCTTTTGAGTGACCTCTTGATTGTATGTCTTTAAAAAAAATACTTTTTCTTCTACTGAAAGTAAAATTCTTGGGCAAAGACTTGATTGTCTGCTACTTGTTAATGGAAGCCATTTTGAAATTTATTTCTGTTGCCTTTTTCACTTCAACACTGTTATTTAGTTATAAATGATAGCTTATCTAATTATGTTCCTAATCATGTTGAAAAATAATATTCATTTTCAATATCTTCAAAGAAGAAGTATTCTTTGTGATTTTTCTCTCTTCATTTCTAATTAATGTCTAAACTTTTGCACTGTCCTCACACATACAAAAAAATGGAATAGGAATTACTAATTGCCCCATGAATTTTACCCATTTTAATTACTTCAAAATATTTTTCTCTACTGGGTGTTTAAAATGTTGCTGTGCAGTAGAAAATAATGTCTTTATAACAGTGGAGGACATTTCTAACATTTCCTTAAAATAAGCTGTCATACATTTTTAAAAAATAAAATCTTTTAAAATATTGTATTATCTAAATGTTTTATGATAAAATTTACTGTTCATTAATTGTTTTAAATTTCGGTATACCCATAGTGCATAGTAACTTTTTGGACACACTAATGTAGAAACATCAAAACTACCAAGATGAAGACAAAAATTTCAAATAATCTGTTTTCTTTTTTTTCTTTCTTTTTTTTTTTTTTACTAAACTAGTTTTAATCTAACTTTTTAGTGAATTTTAATGATTTTCTTAGTGTTTTAAAAATATTTACTTATTTGATAATGTTAGAACTTGGACCATGTTATTGTGTTAGAAGAGTTTAAATACTAAAATATCAATATAAATGTTAGCAAATAAACTAAACTACAGTCTATTCTATATTGGGTCTTATTAATTTAAATAGTACACAATTTTTACACTGACACTTAAGAAAAAGAGACTATGAAGACATTTTCATTAAAACCTAAATTTTATAAAATATCTGTCAATTTTTTATTATTATTGTGAAGAACAGTGCCGTGCTTAGCCACTTAGTGGTCTAAATGCAGAATTTGCCTTGCACCCCCTTTACTCTAAAAAGGCAAGTTGTGCCCCTTTAACATACTGGAGTATTCGACTATATATACATATATATATCGAGAGAGATAGGCAGAAAGAGATATGGATTGATAGATGTATATTTCAAGTGTGATAACGATTTTATTATTAATCCTAACAATTATTTTGTAATTTTTTGCATTACAAAAGATCTGTGAAGTCAAGAAGCTTTGCAGCCCCTAGGAAGCTTGCGGTCCTCCACCCCCGGATTTGTGGGGTCTGCGGGGGGTCCTAAGCACAGCCCTCGTGAAGAATACTTAACTATTGTTTCTTCAAAGTTACTGAACACACAAAAAGAATATCAAAGTCACTGCTTCATAGCTTCTCTCTGCAAATCACCAGATGATAACAACGACAAACCCCAATGTCTGCTCTTTTTACTGTCGCCTGACACCGTTTTTTCCCCATCTGGTGCAAAAACACTACCTCTATTTTCCTCCACTTCTTCATATGCAGTGACAGCACCACAACCACAATACAACAGCAACCTCAGCAGTTAATGCTGAATGCCATCACACAGTAATACAAAAGAACGTTTTTTAAAGAAAAATTTTTGAAAAAAAACAGGGGTTTAAGAATGAAACAAGTGACTTATTTCTCTTTGTTAAGGGATTTTTTTAAACCCCTAGGACTTATATTTTTCTATTCTAACTTCAAAGTCAATCAATTTAAGTTGCCTTTTTTTCTCCTCTCATGAGTTTCAATCATTGACTTTGGTGGTACCTTTACAGGGAATTGGGTGGTTGGAATTATTTGCTTTAATTAATTATGGCAGGATCCCTTGCTTCAGTGCCTTTACAAACTGGTAACCTTTCTTTTTAATTTCCCACAATAATTCATGCAGACTCTGCAAATCTCCAGAGTGTCTTGCAATGTCACTATTTTTTGCTTCTACTGCTCTAAAAACAGTATGACAATGAATGGCTGGAGGAAAGTCTCTTATATTGCACAGAAACTGATTGAAGTGTGTGTATATATATATATATATATAACTAAACTGCTACTGATTAATACAACTGAAAAAGCAGCAGTTGTAATAATTGTAATAGGAAGTGGCAAGAACTTGGATTTTTTATTTCTTAAAAAGATAATAAAATCATGAAAAGGGAACTGTTCTTTGGTTAAAGTAATTTCTTTTATCACCCATTTATGGTGCGGAAAAATATCTTATGTTATAATTATTGAAGGATAAAAAAAGAAAAGTATTCTCTGTTAAAGAAATGAACAAAAACTCTGTAAAGTGTTGGAAAACCATTTGATTTTATTTGTTTTGTGTTTAACGGCTTATCAACGTTTTTAGATCATTTTAATGCCGAGAACAATTACTTATGATAAACGTTATTTTTATACACACATAGTTTTTTTTAATAACACAAATTGCACTATTTAATCTATAGCTGGAGGGAAGATAAGGATTCTTTCCTTTCCCAGGGGTATTAGTCAACATGTCAATGTATATGGAACAACTTGGATTCGAACCTGGGTACTACGGTTCCAAATTGCGATTGCATATCCACTGGGCTACGTCGACCACCCTAAAACCATTTGAAGGAAAATTATTTAATTCTGACTTAAACTATTGAGAAACAAACTTAATCTTTTGGCTTTCAATATCATTTGAGGATTTAAGGAAAAAATATTGTGTACAATTATTATATTGCCATGGTAAAAAATATTTTTTATTTCTATCCAGAATTTTGTTTTATTGAAAGTGCTTTTGCTTAAAATATTTGCTAAAGACACAACAGGCTAATATCAAATTGAGGATGATACAAAATAAAAGTATTTCATTAAAAAAAATTGTAACTCTCTAAACGAAAAAAAAAAAAAAATAATATTCAGCTCCTGCATGGTGGTAAAACTGACCACCTAAAAATGGAAAAAATAACTCAAAGGAATTATGTAAAAAATCACAAGAAATAGAATTTCGCATCTTTAAAAAGCAAAACAATTGTTTCCATATTGAGTGTCTCAATTTATTAATTTTATTTTATTCAAGTGATTTGGAATTCTACTCTCATCTTTAGTATCATCTTACAAACACTTTAAAAGATGCATGGGATTGTAGACTCATTGGTTGGTTAATATAAAATCTAGATGATATTTATCTGTAGGTAGTAGTTTCAATATAACAGTTAAAAACAACTAAGAATACTTTGTATAGACGGACACGGTACTTGATAACACTGATTGAATGTGGACAGTTTACCTCTTTGATTAAATAAAGAGTTGAGTTTGTAAATCTGAGAAGGCTCTTGAATTGGATACAAAGGTTTCCATGTTTGAGCAAAACCTGAAAAAAAAGGCTGAAGTGCATATTGGCTGAAAATTGTGAAGCTAACAGTGAAGATGAATGCAGAAGTCCGAATAACCTAAATAAAGATAAGAGTTCTCTATTATAAAATAAACCAAAAAATACTGGAGCAAATCCATAGTTGATTTGTTTTATTTACTTGGTTGAGCATCAACCCAAGTTGGGGATAAGTTCAATACAAGTTCAGTTTACTCAAATTTTGCTTTACAATAGATTTTTGAAGAACATATTTTTTATTGTAAATCAGACTAAATGCTGACTATCATCTAATATATATCATCAATCTGTGATTTTTAAAGTATGTATATTATATTTACTTGGTGAGCACCAACCCAAGTTTGGCACAAGGCCATTTTTACGTGCTCTTACCCGGGCTTTTTACATTTGATGTTACGCTTCACCTAGATGAGCTGCACTCCCGAGTTAGGAGCCCCATCTGCCAAAGGCAGCTAAAGGTGAATGTAATGGTTTTGATTGGGATTTGAACTCGTTTAATACGGTCTCAGAGCCCGTGCTTCTACCAATGCTCCACTGTCGCTGCCCAATGTATGTATATAGCTGCAATAAGAATGAAAGAATCTTAAATATATTACAAATGAGAGACAGGAAAAATAATAAATAATTTAAATGATTGAAAAATAAAAACAAATCAAGGGGAAAGTTAATGAACTCAATGAAAGAAAAATAAAATGGTGAAAAGAAAGAAAAAAATAATAAAGAAAACCAAAATAGAAGATTGACTAGAAATAAAATAAAAAAGATATTATAGAAAAATGAATGATGAAAGATTTTTTGCTTTCAAATCTTTATTCTTGTCTTCTAAAATTATGGAATGTAGCATCAATAATAATAATAATTCTGACTCACTTATTCATAATGACTTTTTTGGCTTAGTCAATATCATTAATCCCAAGTTTGCCTACCGGAGTCTCTCTTGGACACGTCCATGAAATTTCCGCAAATCTAGCTTATTGAAAGGGAAGTAGCAAGTCTAAGCCTCTTTCACAGATGCTGCTTTGGCACAGTGTTCTTCTGCACTTATTAATTCAGTGCCAAGTACCCATTACTGACTTTCATCTCTTTGTTCCTTATAATCATTACATGATTTCATAGTTAAAGTCCCAAGGCATCACTAAGATATTCATCTTAGTAGCCTCATTACAAGATCAGTTGTGTTTTTAGGGGTTTGTTTAGTGTTTTTTGTTTTTTGTTTTTTGTTTTTTCAAATTGCTTTCTTTCCTTCTCCACTTAAATGTCCATTCATTTAAATTAGGATTCAAAAGTTTGTTTTTATTTAAGATTAAGATTGACTCTTTACTTCTTACCAAATGGTATTTAATGGGTTTACATAGTATGAGACCCGAGCATAACTTTTTGATCACTAAATCAATATCAAATTTTGCTTTTAGACAAAAGGAGACAAACTAATTAAAAGAAAATGAAACTTCAATTATATGACAATCTTAAATAACCAAATAGTATTTTTAAATTGGGTAATCTGTTATTATTCACTGATAGCTGTTCACACCATGTCCCCACCATGTACCTTGGTAGGGGTTCATTGATGTTGTTGTAGGGAGGAGTCACTTCTTTGCCAGGATATTGATGACAGCTCTCTCATCCTGTCTGTGATTGTCACATCTTGGTAGGGTGTTATTTCTTGCCTCCATGTACTGGCTACTCTGTGCTGGAATTAGACTAACTGAACATGTGAAGACAATGACATTTCCAAAAGATTATTATTTGTGTCTGAAACTTAAAACTCCGTCATTGGCTTCAAATCTTGACTCCCCTCCTTGCTCTTGGTTATTCGATTATTTTTATAGAATTTAGGAGATGTAGCCGGCTGGTCTGCATGCACAAAAATAATGTCACTTCCTATGTTATGTACTGGTTGCATGCTCAGATAGGATGTCATAAGTTGAGTTTGTATTCTTTTGAGACAGACACATTCATGGAGTGATTGGACATTACAGACATTTGCTACCAGAATATCACTTGTTAGATGACATTTATAGAACAAACCAAGTGTAGCTAATCGCCATTTAAATAAGATTTCAGAGTCAAAACATCTTTATTTTTTTGTAATTAAAAAAAATAAATATTTTTAATGAATTACGAAATTTGTAAAACGTTTTAAACAATCATTTATACTCCATATTTGTTTTGTACTAGTCAAGTTTGCTGGCATTGCCTGGGAGCAATAACTTCTAATTTAAGTTTCTTTAATTATTTTCTTCTCTTATTTTTTTATATCTTTTTGTTGTTGTTTATTTCTTATTCTTTTGTTTCATTTTTTTTTCTTTTAAATGGTTTCAGTTTTTCAATATGGATTTTTAACAAACTGTCTAATATTAAGATTTTTTTAACGAATAAATAAACATTATATCTAAATTTGTGTGCATGTAATTCCTAGATGTATTTATTGTGTATACATATTGACTGTGAAAGCAGAATAAAATATTCTTATGAAATTACTAAATACAAAATAAACTGAACCATTAAATTCATATTTAAAATCCTGATATAAAGATAATTTAAACATTTCCAATAAAAGGCATTTGTTGGATGAAGTACAAACAAAATTATAATTGTATGAATATAAAAACTGAAAATAATTTTGGCTTGCATTTTGCTCATTGATATGTACCATGAAATAGTCAGTTAATTATGGAATTATAAAAAGAATAAACTGAGGAATAAAATCAGAATTAACACTACAAAATATTTTTTTTCTTCAAAATTTTTATTTATTTAAGGAATCAATGTTTAAAGACATCATAATTTGCAATTTTAGTCATGATATCATTAACAAAAGAAATATTCATTAAATTAAAACTGAGATTTAACAAAAAGAAAAAAAAAATCCATTAAATAATTTATATTTTAAAGTTTATTATTAGTTTTTATATTAAGTTAAATGAAATGACCAATACTGAAATTGTTTGGTTTTCATGTCAATATTTAGGTTAAATCTGGCACAATTTTAAGTCTGATGCCAAATGCTCCAAAAACCGTTAAAGATTCAGATCAAATTTTTGTATTAGTATTTACTAAGTATATACTCAGCTTATTAGTATTTAGTAGGTATATACTCAGCTTCCAGTACATTGCTCTTTTTAATAAAAAAAAAGATAAGTCATTAAATAAAGTTAGAAAAATATTAAAAGGCTATAGTATGAGTTTGGATGAAAAGAAAGATTAAATATTCCAAAATAATTTAAACCTATTTTTCATAGAGATGAATTTAAAAAAAAAATCATAGAAAGCATATTTGTGTATTTGAGTTGAGACCAAGACAGTCTGCATAAATAATATTTCTTAAATATATTGTTGAGTTAGAAAACATCAGTCTTTATTGTTAGTATTTAGAAAATAATTCTAATATTAAAATCTTTATTTTCCCTTTAAATCGCACAATAAATGAAATTATTTTCACTAATTGCTTTTCATTTCAACATTTAATATTTTTGGAACTTTTTGAAATGTTTATTTTGTCTTTGTAAATAAATATTTGTTACTTTTAACAAATGTTGATGATGATAATAATAAACAAAAAAAATTCTAATCAGTCAATTCTTTTAATTTACTAAAGAAAAAAGAAAAAAACATCCTCAAATGCCGAAGATATCAGTACTTTAGTCACTTTGAATCATTAGAAATAAATATCTTATTTCTCAAAGGTGCTTTCTTTCATCTGAACCAAACACCTGCACAATATTATAGAGAAGGGTTGGTTTTATTTAGTTTTAAATGCAAATAGTTTCACAAGAAATATTATCATAATACAATTAGTTCTCAGGAATGTATTTATAGATTTTTGTGTTATTTTAAAGTATTAGATGTTTTGTTTAAATGTCATATAAAAGTAGTTAATTTCTTTAATAATAAATGGTCATTCTTCTGAAGCAGTCATAGGATTATCAGTAAAAAAGATATAAGATTTTATTAGGTGGTATGGTGATAGTAGTCGGTTATATTTCAACCTAAAACCTCCTGAAAAGATAGTTCTCCACATATCCTAATGTGTCCATTTTTTTTCTGTTTTCTTTTCCTTCGATCTCATATCAAGTCAACAGTAGGTCACTGTAGCTGTTGCATTTCCTTTTCTTCTTTTTTTACCTATTTCTTCTCTCCTTTCCTTACTTAATTATTGTTTGCCTGTAAGTTTAATTGTTTTTTCTCTTTTTTTTCCTTCTTTGTTTAATAGTATTTAAATTATTTCAATCGTTTAATACTTTAACTTTTTTAGAATTCCATACTTAATCAGATTAGTTAAGTAATCTTTAGTCTATTTGTTTTTGTTATTTTTACTGTCATCGGTGCTCACTCGTGGTTGAGTATGACTGACCTTCATCTAGGTCCCTGTGGAACCTTTTGGAAGGACGCCTGCGCGTGATCTCTTTTAACGTGGGGAGACTGATGCCCCTGCAGTCATCACAAAGCCCCTTGGCAGAAGAGGACATGGTTCCAATAGCATGGAGAACCATGATGACTGAAGGGCATCCTCTGTTACAGCCTTCAACCGCCTTCAATGCCGTTGTGCCATTGTAGACATCATTCACCACATCCGCCGTTCAGGTCTTGCACTATTTAACCCATAGCTGGAGAGAAGATTTGGTTTCATACCTTTCCCAAGGGTATTAGTCAACATGTTAACGTAGATGGAACAACTTGGATTTGAACCCGTGTAGTATGGTTCTGAAGTCCGATTAAGTATCCACTGAGCCATGTCGACCGCAGTATTTTTACTGTAACCCTTGACCAAAATATGTAAAAAATAACCTCAGAGAACTTTATGCCATAACTCTTAACATTTCTGATGCAGACTTAGCTGGAAACAAGTTGTTGACTCATATGTCTGTTAGCTATGTTTTGCTTGAAGCATTGCATTGCAAGGAGTGCAGATTCTTTCCTTTTGGTCTCACACTGTCATTCTGTTTTTCTGGAACTTTTTTTGATGAAAATATCTTTGAATATTAATCTTGAAAGATACCGAGGAGCCTAGTTTTTCTATTAAAAATAAATGAAGACATGGTGTTTTTTTTTGCTAAAAATGATATCATCAAAATATAATTTCAAATTAATGTATTGGAAATAGGTAAGAATAGAAATTATTTTTATAATCTGGATAAAATACTGAAAACAGGCAATTTTGAATGTTGTTAAGAATTATATGTAAACTTGTAGTTTTGGTACATTGACTGATACTTAATTTTCTTTAATGACATACGGCTATTTATTTAAATTTCACTAATAATAATCCCCACATTCCTCCAGCTATGAATTAAGTAGTGCATATTATGTTATTAAAAAAATGAGTGTACAAAAAGAACATTTCTTAAAAAGGATTGTTCTTGGCATTAAATGTCCACAAACGTTTGATACACCATAAAATATACAAACAAACAATTTTCATTAATAAACAGGGTGTCACTAAAATTATTCATTAGTTTTTATCTAAGGCAAACTGAGTTGCAGATTTCTAGTGTCAAATATAAAATATTAATTAAAATTTCAAACAGATTTTGTTTTATGTAAATTTATATGAAATTATGAGTTTTTATACGCATTCAGATGTTCCCTAACAAAAGCTGAAAATAAAATGCCTATTTCTAATTCACAGCCTCTTTGACTAAATGAATACAAATACACAAAATGTTTTTTATACTTAAAGAAATATAATAGAAACACCAGAAGACAAAATGATTCATCTTTGGGGGATAGTATTTTGTTTTTTTCCAAATGTCTTTGAAGTCAATGTATTCATAAAAAAAAAAAGAAAAGACAATTGTGATGGAACAAGAATTTCAAAAATGTGATAAAATTCATCAAAGGAAAAAAAATCTTTTTTTTTTCCTGTTTCCTTAATTTTATACAAATAGAAAGTACCATACAGTGACAGGATAATAATCTGTTGCCAAACTTCACTAGCAAACTTACTGATTTCCATTTGTAGCCCTGGGTAGATCAGGGCATGTGTAGATTCATCCTTTTCAGAATGTTTACAAAATCCCTCAAAAAATGTATATCTGTGTGTGTTTGTTTTTGTATATGTGTCATCATCATTGGCGGTCAGTCTTGTTCGAGTATGACTGTCCTCCGTTTTGGTTCCTGTGGATCCTTTTGGGAAGACGCCTGCGCGTGATGTCTTTTAACGTGGGGAGACTGATGCACCTGCAGTCACCACATGGCTCCTTGGCAAAGGAGGACCTGGTTCCAATGGAATGGAGAGAACCTGAACGACTGGAGGCTATCATTTGTTACAGCATTCATCCGCCTTTAGTGCCGTTGTGTCATTGTAGACATCAGCCGCCACATCCGCCGTTGAGGTCTTGCACGATTTAACCCATAGCAGGAGGGAAGATTTGGCTTCATACCTTTTCCAAGGGTATTAGTCAACACGTGAATGTAGACGGAACCACCTGGATTCGAACCCGCATAGTACGGTTCCAAAGTCCAATTGTCTATCCACTGAGCCACGTTGACCACCACACACATATATACAGACATGCACGCACACAAGTGACAATTCTGAAAACACTCACAAGCAGGGGCTTATAGGGCACCAGCATGCACAGGCGCAACTCCACACTCATACACACACTCACACAAAAGCATCTATGTATATATGCATACGTATTTACACAGATGTATATTTCAAATAACAATCGAACACACACACACACTCACCTCACTGATTTCCATGCCCATGTATACACTTGGTCATACAAACATACACAAGCTCAGACAAGGACATCATACTTTGCTTCCCAAGGACAAAGAAGCGCGCACTTGAGCCGTTCATACGCCCTCATAGATATAGAATGCCGACACGTGCACAAGCATGCTTGCACTCATATATGTGGACATATGGGTGCGTGCACACACACATTATATACATATTTTTTCTAAAACCTGTACCACTTTCTAAATGCACTGGTGTCATGCATACATTTGAGCACATATATAGATACATGAATATAACAGGCATATGCAATTGGGACAGTGAATAGGCGGTCAGAATAGTAATACGTGTGTTTGAATCCCAATTGTTTATAATTGGATCGATATCCTTTAGAAAGGTATGAATTTCCACACTAGCCCCAGCTATGGATTAAATAGTGCATTTAGTATTATTCAAAAACTACGTATGGACCAAAAAAAAACGTTTACTAAACAAATTATTTTTCTTGCCATTAAGCAACGCTAAAAGATTGATAAGCAATAAACAAAACAAATAGATATTCTGACATAGTCAGCCAAAATAAATAAATATATATAAATAAATTAATAAATAGTTCTTCTCAAACATCATAGAATTATTGATGATAAATATAAGGTTTAATAAGGCTATTTAAAGTGTTATAGGTAGTAGTCAGTTATATTTCATAGATATAACTTCATAATCAAACTAGTGGTCGTTTTCGTGCCTGTGGTGAATTAAGGCAATTTTGTGGATTATTTTGCTATATTCACTGTTACTTAAACGGTTATTGCTTATTTTAGCTCTTAATGCTTATATTTGTTCTCCTTTCTCCTTTCTTTTTATGTTTATTATATAATAATAAAAAGATAAAAAAGACAAGTTAAATAAAAACAATGAAAAAAAAAACTTATTTCTTTATGCAGACCAAGAATTGATTTTTTTGTTTTTTCATAATGTTGATTGTTTGTAAACTCACACACATATTTGATTGTAAACCACTGCCTGAAAGCCACCTTTATATGAAGCAGATTTATATACGCCATAATAGACAGGCACGAGCGGACAGGCGCCTCGATGCAAATTATTTATTTTTCAGCTCTGTCATCCAAATTTATCTACGATTTTCTCCATTTCTGTTTCTAAACACAAAACAACTGGGTAGGGTTTGTGGAAGGGAGACATAGTTAGGACAGACAGACAGATATTTTTTCGATCCCTGAAAGTGAAATAATTTTTTTTTACATAAGCTAACACCTTATACAGAATAATAATCAGCATGTACTGCACTCAATTATAATGTCGCATACTCTAAGAAAAAATAAAGTTTGGGCAGCAACGGTCGAGCATTGATAAAATCTGGAATCATATTACGCAAGTTCGAATCCCAGTCAAAACCATTACATTCACTTTTAGCTGCCTCGGGCAGATGGGGCTCGTTAACTAGGTAGAGCAGCTCATCTAGGCGAAGGGTAACACCGAATGTAAAAAGCCCGGCTAAGAGCACGCAAAAATGGCTTTGTGCCAAACTTGGATTGGAGCTCACCAAGTAAATATAATACCCTTAGAAAAAAATACTTATTTAATTCATTGCATTCTTAAAATACTTCATTCAGAGTTGGGCTTCATATAGATGTTTAACAATCTGGTTTTGAATAAATAGAACCTTTGAAAGAATCAAGAAATGCTAATCAATAGCAGTTTTAGTAGTAGTGTTCATATAGATTCAAAACTTTATTAAGTGAATCATTTAAATATTCTTAATTTTCTGTGACAATAGTTATTGTTCTAACTATTGTTGCACCATTTTAAGTTTGCTCCAATAATGATATCCTAATAATTTTCAGGACAATTTATCCTTTTATTCACTTCTGTGGAATGGTTGGGTGCTCAAATCCAAGTCACCCATTATGCGTATTTAGGTTTTCTTTGGAGAGATGAGGATTGATAACTTGGTAGTAAAGATGTAAAAACACCAACATCAAAAATCGTTATGACCACTTAAAACAGGCCTTGTGCCTATCTTTGGTTTGTGCTCCAATAAGTAGATATATCCTAGAATAGACGAGACTGTTGTTTTGGGTTTTTTTTTCGGAAAAGGAAAATTATTAAGATAAAATAAATAAAATAACATAGCTTAAAAGAAAACTTTAATTAAAAATCTGGATAGGTGTAGATATTTTTCTTTGGTTAATATTTCAAGGGATGGTTAAATTTTGATTAAACAATCTTGATCTCAATTCTTAATGATAGGCTGCAGCTGTACACAATTATGTTTCATTAAATCTTATGACAATGTTCATGCTTGTTGGTGCAGAAGGCCAGGGCCAGATGGAGCCAGTGGCGTAGCAACAGATTTTACTGCCCGGGGCAATTGTAAGATTTGCGCCCTTTGACTATCGATAATCCGTTAACGTTCAAAAAGCCCTAAAAACATTTATTTTCATGGAACTACAATCAAGAATCTTATTATATTCAATTTGAAAAATTTATTTTCATTGGAGTGATGAGTTATATAAAAATCCGTTTAAACTCATTATCATTAAGCACATAAAATATAAAACATACTACAAACTTATAAATTAATTTTAGTTTTAAAATCTGTTAGCTTTTTATTATTGTTATTCTTTTTCTATTTTTTTTTTACCTCCTCAAAATGCCGGCCCCTGAAAATTTCACACGGGGCGGACCGACCCCTCTGCCCTTCCTTTGCTACGCCACGAAATGGAGCTCTATACCATTGGCAAGCACTTAATCTGGGAAAATTACAATCCGGCACAACAACCTATGACCAATAAACTTCTAGGTTATTGTTTCAAATCCCCAGACCAAAAGGGCTCAACTAATAGTGTAGAGGTTAAGGCCGGTACACAATGCATTCTACTTTAAAACTCTATTATCCATTCCAGAAAAAAGCATGTACGCACAGAGTCAATGTAGAGAGACCCCTTCAGACCCCAAGAGTACATTACTACTGATTTATGTGACTTTGCATGGACGAATTGGCAATCGAATAAAAGTATTTTACTTTGAATAACATAAATATACTTTTATAGCTAACAAAATAATAGTGTTCTATTCTTCTAGATCGGATAACAATCTTGGTTCACTGTTAAAAGAAGACTTGAGTTTGATATGAATGGAAGCATTCAACATTAAACGAAACGTTTTGAATGTAGCCATAAAACGAGAATCAAGATAGAAAAAAAAAACTTATACTTATCTATATTTATTTATTTATTTATTTATTTAAAGATGAGGCTTCATAATTGGAGTATTAAATTTATTGTAGACTTTTGTCTTCATCTTGGTAGTTTTTTAGTATTTTCTCACGATGCTTAAACCAACTACCCCTCTGACTGTCTTCGACTTATGATGGCCAAAGGTGTAGTTGGCAGAACTGAGAAAATACAAAAAAGACTACCAAAAGTCCGCAATAAAATTGATACTAATAGTTATACTTCATCTTAACTCTTTAAACTCTTAAGAGCTGAGCTGATGAATCAGCCTTGGCGACTAAAGCCAAAATAACACATGCACACCGATATTTCGCCCTTATCTTTGGACCTTGACTTAGCAAAATTACCAACTAGTCACTCAGAGCTGTTCTATCAAAGGACTATATTAGGGCTAAAATGTCAGTGTGTTTTTTTACCTCAGGTTACCAAGGCCGATAAATCGGCTCTTTAGGGCTGAAAGTGTTAAAATAAAAATATATAATGAAATATTTTTTTAAATATATTTTTTTAATGAGACGACAGCTGTCTGAATAATCTGTAAATTTCTAATTATCACATCCTACAACAGAAATTACTTAAAGTGAAATAAAGTTGAGAAATAGTTTAAATATTTAATTCAGTTTTAATTATATTTATGTTTTTGTTAGCCTTGATGCAAATCAATGTGTATAATACGGTGTGATTTTTAATTCTTTAGTGTTTATGTTGTGCTTTTAAGTCCTTATTAACAAAGACTGAAATCGTAGGCAATTTATCTGCTAATAAAGTTATTCTGTTGCCCACAATGCTTTTATCTCTCAGACTTTAAAAGAAACCCGACTTATGCTTGTAGATTGTCGCGTTTAAACATTGATATTCCACTTATAACTATTACATTTTCAGATTTGGATATTTAAAGATTTTTCATTGTTGGTTTGCTTATATATCAGTAAATACTTAGTCAGGGACAAGTTTAGGGACCCCGGAAACACCCCCACAATTGCATGAGGGCTGCAACCTCTGTAAGACCCGCGAAGCTTCTTTGCTTCATAGATCTTATGTAATTAAAAAAATCAACAAAATAATTAGTTATTAGGATTAACTAGAAAATCATTCTGAGAAATATACAACTATCAATTTGTTTGTCCGTCTTTGTCTCTATATAGATATATTTCTTTAATATATGGTGGGAGCAGATATATATTTTATGCCTTATAGCTTATGAATTTTTCAAATATTATATTCCTAAAGGACAATGTTTAAACAGTGTTATATGAAACATGTTTTCCTTGTGCAAACTTAGGTGGCAGTGTGGGACAAGCGATTATGAGCCTACAGTATGTTAAACGGGTGCTATTTGCCTTAAGGGTAAATAGGCCATAAGGCGCATTCTGCGTTGGGGCCGCTATGTAGTTTAGCACTGAACTTGAACAATGTAATCATAAAAGTTGAGATCCATTATGTTCATTTATTGGCTATTATATTTGTAAAAAAGACAACATGAGTTCTCTTGTACTTCTAGCTTTTTGGTAATTAGTTTAATTTAATTAAAAATTTTGAGAAATTAATATCATGTATTCAATGCTATTGTCCATATAAAAATAATCACCGTAGGAAGATTTTGTGTATATCCCAGCCGAAATTTAAAGATTATCTGAACGCGCACTCATGGAGAGTAGACTTGAGACTTATCATCTCGAGTCGGGTTCGCGTGGGGAGATAATTCTGATGCTGCAAGATCCAAAACTATACTAAGATCAAAAGCAAGGAAGGTTTTGTAAAGATCTTTGACTCAATTTAATGATTATATGAAAGTGCGCTCATTGAGAGTGGACAAGAAACTGATGCTCTCTAGCTGAGTGTGCATGGGGAGAAAAGTCTGACATTGTAAAAACCAAACCCCCACTCAGATCCTTACTTTAACATCGTTAACAACACTCTCCTGCATTGTATACTATGGAGGGTAATATTGAATGAGTAAATTGATATGCTGTTTAATAAAACCAACCAATAACTAATCAACTAATAATTTAAAGAATCTTATTTTTCACAGTTCTCATAATTATTTCGATGATTTTTTCTTTTATCTCTTATTTTTCAATGTTTAATCGCGGCTTTCAACAATCTATTTTGATTGAAAACTGATACTTAATCTACTAATCATGTGAAAATTATGTAAATTAGAACAAAAAAGAACAAAAAAAATTGTTTTGAAATAAAAGAAGGCCTCATTCCCCCAACCACAAAAAAATACTCAGATAAAATGACTCACACAACAAACAAATAAATGAAAGAAAAAATTAAAAAAAAAACAAAACAAGAACAGAACAAAAAAAATCATTCTCCAGTAACAAAGAAGACGTAAAAAAAAATCTAAAAAAAAAAAAAAAAAAAAAAATAACGAAAAAAAAAAAATGAAAAAAATGATTCTCTGGCAACAAAGAAAAGGTGAAAATCTACCCCCTCCCCCCGAAAAAAAAACAACTCGTTATTTCTATAACACTAGGTTACTCATTATCACAAAATTAAATTAAATTTGCCAAGACTAAAAAGAAAATAAATAGGTCGGCAACGTTTACGCTCATTTGCATTACGAATAATTTAATATTTCTTATCAAGTGAAGTTACTAATGTTATTAGCTCTAATGTTAACTGAGAAGAGCGTAGTTCATTCGTATATCCAATTGTATAACATAATGTCTTAATAAAATTAAGTTAAAATTAATGATCACTTAAAGTCACATGCATGAACATACATCCAGAAAAAAAAGTTGATATTTAGTCAAAATGCTCAATATCAGTGATAGATCATGAGTAATTTGATAGTGTAGGAATGAACTCAACTGCCTATATCATCATCACCATAATATGATATTTACTTGGTGAGCACCCCCAAGTTTGGCACAAGGCCATTTTTACGTGCTCTTACCCGAGCTTTTTACATTCGGTGTTACCGTTCACCTAGATGAGCTGATCTCCCGAGTTAACGAGCCCCATCTGCCAGAGTCTGCTAAAGTGAAAGTAATGGTTTTGACTGGGATTTGAACTCGCGTAATACGATTCCAGAGCCCGAGGTTTTACAAATGCTCCACTTTCGCTGCCCCATACATATTTGTATGTGTATGCATATATAGTTGAAGGATAAAGAATGTTAAGGAGGGTGGCAACTTGCCTTTTAACACTAAAGGGGCCACAAGGCGCATTTTGCTTCGGGGCCACTAAGTGGCAAAGCACGGCACTTGTCCAAAAATTCCTATCTCTATAGATTCATTCTGTGACCCACACTTTCGGTGGAAGAAAAAAAATGAGACGAAAGAATACCAAACCCATCTGATTCGTGTTCTTGAAATTGAAATGGGTTTGTCTAAATAACTTCAAATAAATATAAAATTAGGTCTAACTCATTTGTATCCATGATATTTAAATTGGTTTGTCTAAATAACTTCAAAAAATGTAAAATTAGGTCTAAATCATTTTTGTACCTGACATTTGAATTGGTTTGTATAAATAACTTAAAAAATATAAAAGTGGGTCTAACTCATTTGTGTTCTTGATTTCAAAATTGGTTTGTATAAATAACTTCAAAATTATAAAATTGGGTCTAACTCAATTGTGTTCTTTACATTTTAAAAGGTTAATCTAAATAACAAAAAATAAATATTAAAGTTGGTCTAACTCATTTGTGTTCTTGACATCAAAATTGGTTTGTATAAATAACTTCAAAAAATGTAAAATTAGGTCTAAATCATTTTTATACCTGACATTTGAATTGGTTTGTATAAATAACTTCAAAAATATAAAAGTGGGTCTAACTCATTTGGGTTTTTAAATTGGTTTGTCTAATTAACCTGAAATAAATACAAAAGTTGTTCAAACTTATTTGTGTCTTAAACAATAAAATTGGTCCGTCGAAATAATTTAAAATAGATATTCGACTGTTTGACTTAATTCGTTTCCAATTCCAGCATAAAACTTGATATTTTAAATATTTAAAATGAAGCAAATATTTAATTGAAAATTACGCATAAAATAAAATTTTATTTTCTCCCAAAAAACACTAAGTCAAAAGAGACGAGTGATCTAAAAAAGCATACTTGTTTTTAAGAGAAAGAGTCACTAGCCCTATGATTAATCCCAGACTTGGAGAACTTTCTTTGGGGCTTTTGTAATCAGTGTTGCCCTTCACATAAATTAGAAACTCCCCCGAGTTAACGAGCCCCATTTACCCGTAGCAACTTAAGGTAGATAGAATATTTATGACTGGAATTTAAACTCGTGTAAAACGATTTCATAATCCGAGGTTTTACCAATGCTCCATTCTAGCCGCCTAGACTGAGAATTATATGATAATCTCTACTGTCGACTTAAAATAGATAGAGTGATTTTGACTGGGATTTGAACTCACGTAATACGATTAAAAGATCCTAGTTTTTTTCAATGCGATACCCTCGCCGCCTAGACTAAGCCTTATATGATAGTCTCTACTGTCGACTTATAATTGATGGTTTTGACTAGGATTTGAACTCGCGTAATACGATTCCATAAACCGAGCTTTTACTAATGCTCCACCCTTGCCGCCTAGATTGGGTCTTATATGGTAAACTCTACTGTCGATTTAGAATAAAGTGGTTTTGTATGGGATTTGAACTCGCGTAATACGATTCCATAATTCAGCTTTTACCAATGCTCCACCCTCGCCGCCTAGAGAGAGCATTATATGATAATCTCTACTGTCGACTTAAAATAGATAGAGGGATTTTGACTGGGATTTGAACTCGTTTAATAAGATTCCATAGTCCAAGCTTTTACCAATGCTTCACCCATGCCAGCTAGACCGAGCTTTATATGATAGTCTCTACTGTCGACTTAGAATTAGAGTAGGTTGAGTGTTTTTGACTGGGATTTGAACTCGCTTAATACGATTCCATATTCTTTTACCAGTGCTCTACCCCATTGCCTAGACTAAGCTTTATATGATAGTCTCTACTGTCGACTTAGAATAGAGTGATTTTGACTTGGATTTGAACTCTCTTAATACGATTCGCCGCCTAGACTGAGCTTTATATGATAGTCTCTACTGTCGACTTAGAATAGATAGAGTGATTTTGACTGGGTCTTATAATGTTCTTCTTACCAATGCTCCACCTCGCCAACTTAAATGGACTTTTCTAAACCGGGTTCAGTTTGGTGAATCGGCCATGAGAAACTCTACTGCACCAGATTTGTGTGAGAAAAATCCAGAGAACTGAGTGAGGCAAGTTGGGTGGAGGAATTGAGGGTGGTTAAAATCCCCGAGCGAATCTGGACGTGTTCCGCTCCCCCACCTTCATCCAGAGTCATTGAGCGAATCGTGGGTGGGTCACAGAAATAGATCTATAAGCGGAAATGAATGGTTGATAATTGACATTATAATGTGCGGAGGAGAGCGGGGGTGGAAAAATGGGGTCATTAAAAGAGAGAGGTTGAAGTGAAAGAAGAGAGAGAAAAGATGGAGAAGAGAGAGAAAGAGAGAGAGAGAGAAAGAGAGGGAAAAGATGGAGAAGAAAGAGAAAAGATGGAGAAGAGAGAGAAAGAGAGAGAGAGAGAGAGAGAAAAGATGGAGAAGAAAGAGAAAAGATGGAGAAGAGAGAGAAAGAGAGAGAGAGAGAGAGAGAGAGAGAGAGAGAGGGAAAAGATGGAGAAGAAAGAGAAAGAGAAAGAGAAAGAGAAAGAAAAATATATATATTATTTTTACTTGGTGAGGAATAAACCAAGTTTGGCACAAGGCCATTTTTAAGTGCTCTTACCCGAGCTTTTAGCATTCGGTGTTACACAAAGAAAGAAGAATATATACAGGGTGGGCCAAAAGTCGCTTCGAGTTTTTAATATGATGTTGTCAATTTTTTAAATATATATATATATATATAGTTATTATTATAATTGTTTAAAAAGAAGAGGAATATTTTAAAATTATTATTATACAAGAATTAATTAGAACCTATATTGTATATTATAACAGCATTTCCGGTTGAGACAAACAGGGTGGGCCAAAAGTTGCTTCGGGTTTTTAATATGATGCTGTCATTTTGCTAAATATAGTTATTATTAGTTATTATTAATTTTAGAATTAATTAGAAGCTGTGTTGTATATTATAACAGCAT
>JAUZSX010051578.1:0-19959 GCA_034780655.1 Idiosepius hallami
CAACTGCCAGTTTCACGCTGTGCGTTCTTCAGGTCGAAAGTATATATATATATATATATATATATACTGTAGTCTATCGAAATTAATCTATCTATTCACATATATCTTCCTTTTTTCCTTCAATACTATCTATTCCTTCCTTCTTTCCTTCCTCCTTTATCTCCTTTCTTTTTCCCTTTCTTTCTCTATCAACAATTCCCTTCCCTTCCTTCCTCTCTTCCCAACTTCTTCCTTCCTTCCTTTATTTTCATCCTTCCATCTTCTCCCGTCCCTCCCGTCCTTCCCTTTAATTTTCACTCGAATCCACACAGACATGGACAATTAAATTTCTAGAGCATTCCCAAAATGCTAGAAATGTCAACAATCGTAGATAAACACAATTTTCTCCATTTTTAAAAAAAAAATTGTCTTACATAGACATTTTATTTATTTATTTATTTATTTATTTATTTATTTATTTTAATAATAAATAAATTGCCTCTTTTAGCCTAACGTCAGAAAGGGAAGAAAGAAGCGAAGATCGAGCACTATAGAGGCGTTCCCTTTGAGGCCCACACGACAAGCAATTAACCCTAGGGGCATGATGACATATTTGCTTTAAAAAAAAACATGAAAAAAAAATGAATATATATAAAAATTCATTTCCGATCAAGGTTTCTAGATTGGCTTTTAAAAAGCCAAATTGAGAATAATCTGGCTTTTTAGGGAGGTTTTGTCTATTTAAAAATAAATTAATTCTTAAATAAATAATTAAAAATTGATTAAAAGCCAAATTTCAATGATCAGGATTTTTTTTTAGTAAAGTTTTACCCTTTTTTTTATTTTGGCCCCTAAATTTGGCTTTTTTAAAAAATAAATTAATTCTTAAATAAATAAATAAAAAATTGAAGCTAAATTTGAATAATCTGGGTTTTTTTTAGAGGTTTTGCCTTTTTGGGCCCTAAATTTGGCTTTTTTATTAAAAAAAAAAAATCTTAAATAATTAAAACTTGATTAAAAGCCAAATTTGAATAATCTGGCCCTTTTTTACACCAGTTTATTCCCAAATTGCTAGACTGGCTTTTTAAAAGCCAAATTTGTTGTTCAATTTGAGATTTTTTTGAGAAAATATCTGGCTTACATAGAACCAAGACGAGTCGATTATGTCAATGGTATAGGGATGTAAACTACCCCAGAACACTCGATTATATAACAATTCCAGAGTCCAATCTTTTACAAATGCTCCAACTTCGCCGCCTAACATTCTACAATGATATTATATTTACTTGGTGAGCACCAACCCAAGTTTGACACAAGGACATTTTTAAGTGCTCTTACCCGGGCTTTTTACATTCGGTGTTACCCTTCATCTAGTTGAGGATATTATATTTACTTGGTGAGCACCAACCCAAGTTTGGCACAAGGCCATTTTTACGTGCTCTTACTTGGGCTTTTTATATTCGGTGTTACGCTTCACCTAGATGAGATGCTCTCCCGAGTTAACGAGCCCCATCTGCCCGACGCACCTAAAGTGAATACAACAGTTTTGACTGGGGTTTGAAATCGCCTAATACGATTCCAGATATACATAAAGGGGTTTTCGACTAAGTTGGGCAGTCAGGAAAGTACAGAGTGGCAAGCAGAGAAGTGAAGGATGTGAAAAGTCGATCGACTGAAAATAAAAGATCGAATTTCGAAAATGTGTCTTTGTGTTTTTTCGGATGAACTTTCGATTCCAGCCAAAGACCAACCTCTAAGATCAGTTAAAGAGAATCAATGGAACATGACTTCCCATGAGAAAACAACCGATTCTCCCGCAAAGAACTTTCTATTTTCTTTAACAGATTTTAATCTTCTAAATATGGATCACATAAACCTGAAAAAGGATTATAAAAAGTATTAAAATTACTCTTATGTTTATTAACATTTTCCTATTTCTCTACATGGATGAATTAACTTATTACTTATAAGATTAGGAATGAATCTTTCTATCATAATGAGATTTTACTCCAAATATAATAACGTCTGATGCTCTTCTCAAATCATCCGTTTTATTCTTACAGAAATAATAGATTGATTCTATTTAAATCTGTTTTTGAACAATTTCTTATCTTGCACTTTTCTTTAACAGGTTTTAATCTTCTAAATATGGATCACATAAACCTGAAAAAGCATTCAACAACAAGTGCTGCTGCTGCTGCTGCTGCAGCCGTGAAGAAATCAACAGTTTTGCCTGTAGCAGAAGTTGGAAATAAAATGTCCAAATCCTCAATTCATTCAATCAAACGCAAAAAAGCATCCAAGACAGGAAGTAATTCAAACAAACCAACTTGTGTAATGCCTGCTGTTAAAGCCCAATTAAAGCCGTCTAAATTACAGGAACCTCTTGCAAAAAGTGATTTGTCAAAAAACCTGTTCACCAGTTTTTCAATGAATCAGTCTTTGAAATCGAATCCAATGCTGCAAGGACTTTCAGGGAATTGTGATAAAACCTGGCCAGTGCCATTATTTCAGATAGACAGTACAAAAGAGCCCGTGGCAACCACCTTTGGTAGCATAGCAAAAGGACTTCACTCATTATCTTCACTGGCTTCGACCACAGAGGCTAAAGATGATAAAAAAAATGTTTCTTGTAACTTTTGCAACACTAGCAATGGCAGCCCGTGTAGTGCATGCAGCACTGGCAACAGTAATAGTAGCAGCAGTAACACTAGTAGTTCTAACTTTTTCAAGACTGCTCATAGCACAATATGTATACCTCAACAAAGTTCAGTCATTACCAGTTCACCTTTTAGGCATTTAATGGTTGGACCCAAAATCAGCAATATGCCAACTCCATTTAATGGACCCATAAATAATAATAACAACAATAACAGCTCCCCTTCTTCCTGCCAACAAACTCCAGTAATTGATAAAAATGTTAATGAAGAAAACAATTGTAAAATACTTTTCCATTCGGGTAGGGGAGAAAGCCATTTTGTAGGTCCTCAGACTGCTGAACAGCCAGTAGTGGGTACTGAACCACCAGTAGAGTGTGCTGAACCAGACATGGCAAGCAAGAACAATGAAACCTTAACCCCTGCTGTCAATACAAACTCAGGTACTTCGAAATCGTCGGAGCGTAAATACACCAAAGCTCACCTTGCCACTATGGATCCTGAGCGACTTGCTCTAATCATGCAACGCAAAAGAGACAAAAAATTTCGAAAACTCCAGTCACTCTCTGCCCTGATGCGAGCCCCTGACGATAGACACAGTATGGGTCCATTAGCAGCTTTGAAAAGAGAACTAACGCCAAACACACTTTTAGGGGCGTCAAGCCCAAATCTATCATCCAACCCATTCAACCGTTCTTCCCTGACAAGTCGTGATCACCTAAATAAACTTGCTGTAAATAATCCATGGAAGGGAGAGAACTCAAAGAAGCCTTGCAGTTTTATTCATGAACCGTCTTTGAAGAACAGTGCAATTCTTAGCCAAAACTCATTGGAATTACCAAAAAGGAAACTGGATTATCAGAAAGATATCAATTCTCCAAACAGTAATTTAACGATTTCAGATCTGTGGAAGATGTCTACAAATAAGGAACCTGTCAAAGAGAATCGATCTGCTTCTACGTCTTCAGTAATCGATGATGCCCTGCGTATTGCTGCCCTCAAATTTATCAAGAATGAAGTTAAGGATAATGAATCAACAGCTAAAGATGCCACACCCATTTCTGCAGAGATTTTTGGCAGTCACAAGATTAAAACTCCCAACTTTTTTCCCCCTCGTCCCAAGGAAGACAGTTATACAGAGTCTGGTGGTTCTTCTTCGTCAGGTGAAGAGAATACCAAAGCCAAACCTACAAACAACAACGACAAGAAGAACACCTGGTCGAAAGAAAATAAGTCTAGGAACTTCTCAAAACCTGCGATCAAATCTCGTAAGAGAATTTTGAATTCTAAGCGTAAACCCCAAATGAACGCAAATGCCACTTCCGAACAAAGTCGTTCTTTAAAAAGATTGCCAGAAAACAACAGCAATTCTTCCGATAACGAGTCTTCAGCAAAAGAAACGGAAAAGAGCTCTCCTGAAAACAAGAGAAGCAGAATATCGGAGGGGGTTAAAGGGAAGAGATTATCTGTTAAGAACAAGAGGCGAGGTCGACCCCCAGTGCCTAATAAATTAAAGAATCTTAAGTCTGTTAAACGTCGTGGCAGGCCGCCAGTGATTGGGGCCTTGAAGAGCAAATTACAGCAGAGAGCTGTAAAGTGTCGAAACACTTTCAATAAACGTAAGCTTGTGTCGGCAGTGTCTAAAGTATCCAAGCGCCGAGGTAGGCCACCAAAAAATCTGGATGCACCTTCCAAGCCCGAGGTTCCCAAACTCACCGATGAAGATGTAATGAAAGTGAAGCTGAAAATCCCGAGGAGGCGTGGCCGACCGAGTAAAGCAGAGGCAATGTTGCGAGAAATGGCTGTGGCTCATCTGGCTGCAACCGAAAAAGCCACCCCTGACGCTGGCAAAGTCAATATTGGCCTCGGCCTTACTATCAGGCCAAGGCTAACAAGGAAACAGAGCTCCGCTTCGCAGCCTAACCTCAAACGTCAACGATCTTTGTCTCAGGAAAACGTCGGATCATACAGCACGAAAAGAATAAAAACTGAGCCGATTTCTTCTGAGGAATCAACGTCCGATATGACGACCCCCTCCTATACCAACGAACTGGACAAAAATATCAAAGAAGAATCTAATCCAGATTTCCCCCATCATGATTCGTCGACACATACGTTGTCGTCAACTGAGAAAGGGCAACGGAAAAAGAAATCTGTTAAAGGAGGGTACAGGAATGATCCTGATTATATTAACGACAAATTTGGGGATGAAGAAGAAGACGAAAATGGAGACGTTCCTGCTAATCGTAGTCGTCCCTTATTACTGAGAAATGTCAAAAAGAACAGCAAACCCATACCAAGTTACACAGATTCATCGGAATCTGATGTTGAAGAACCTTCCGAGGTGGCACACAAAAGCCCTAAACAGCGAGTACCTATCGCTAAAGTGAAGCCCACAGTAAAGACGTGCAAACCTGCAAATGCTCCCCCTCCTCCTAGTCAGTTGATGCCACCCATATACAACGTGCCTCGAGTTTTGTTGCCCCCCAGCATCAAAGACACTGGCATTCCTTGCAAGATGTGTGCCAAGGTTCACACACAAGATCACTTTTTTAAGTATATGGAGTTGAAGTCAACCGACCAGCCTCATCGATGTCCGCTTTGTGGGCAATACTTCACTTGGAGTTGTTTGTTTATTGAGCATATGCGAAGCCACCCGGAGAACACTGCCCAGTACCGGTGCGAATACTGTTACGCTGTCTCGCGTAAGATCTCCGCTTATTTCAACTGTCGGATCACGCACTGCCCCCCGTCCAAAGAATGGCTGGAATTACAGAAGACTTGTGATGAGTATCTTGCTAAAGTAAATGAAGCCAAGGAAAAGAAACATTCTCGTTACACCAAAGTGGTGACCAATAGAGTCATTAAGACCGAAGGAAATAACAGCTCGGCTCCAATGTCTAAGAATATTAATGTCGGTTTAAATGAAGCCAAAGATAGACCTGGCAAGATTCCGAAAGTGGCTGCCAACAAAGTTGTTGCTTCCGAGGGAAGTCGTACGACAGAAACTAAAATAAATCCATCAAACGAAGCAAAAGACAAAAAAAACAGTCGATGTATGAAGAGCTCATCAAACAAACTTGTCAAAAACGAAGCTGGAATCTCGACTGACGAAGTAAAAGACCTGAAAGATAAACTCCAGATGAGCCAATCAAATGCCAAGAATTCAGGACGTAAAAATTCCAACTCTAAAAAACCGTTTCTGTGTGAAATTTGCCAAAAGTCATTTCTCACTTTTGACTTTCTTACAAAACACAAACAGTCGCACAAATCGAAACGTACTTTTATGTGTGTGGAATGTGACAAGCAGTTTTCGAACAAAGCCTTTTTCAACGTACACAACCTCACTTACCACAAGCATTCAAAAAAGTCTTATACTTGCGAAGTGTGTCGCGTCAATTTTACATACCTTAATCTCTACACGAATCACGTGAATTTGTTTGGACTTTTGTCACAAGAGGAACATATTCAACGCTCACTGCAGGCTCTGGTCTGTCATATTTGTAACCGAGGCTTCAAGCTGAAACAATCATTTGTCAACCATGTGCTCACACATACGGGTGAAAGACCCTTCGTATGTGAAGTTTGCAATCAAGCTTTTACTCAAATAGGCAGTCTTGATCGGCATCGGCGTATTCATCAGAAAGACAAACGTTCTGATAAAGCTCGACGACAAGATAAAACGTTTGTGTGTAAAATCTGCCAGAAAGTGCTCTCTAATGAACTTGCTTACAATAACCATATGGAAACCCATGAGGAAGACAATCGTTTTTTCTGTGACTTTTGTGAACAGTCTTTCCCAAATGCCCATCTTTTAAAAACTCACAAGCATAATGAACAGCGACCACACAAATGCAAAAACTGTGGACGCTGTTACAAACTCAAACAAACACTTTCCGAGCATAAACGAGTCTGTGGTTTATAGTTTCTAACGCACTCATTATTATTATTTCATGAATGTTAAAAAAAACATTTTGAATTCAAAGCAATTTTGCTTTATTTCTTTTTTTTTTTTTTTGAATTTCTTTTTATATTTGCTTTGGAATCTAAATGAAAATCTTTAGGCTGAATTACTTGGTGCTGTTACCTGGGATAATCTCTTTTTCTGACACACCTGGTCCATCGTCTGCACAAAGCTGATTATTTCAGACGGAAGAAATCTTTGTCGATTCTTTAAGTAAATTTGAACTAAATTTTTAAATTTGTTTTAAGTTAATAGTTAAAAAAAAAAAAATCTTTATTTCTTCTTTTGCTCGGATCCAATATGTGCAATCTCTCTTTTGTGTAGGAGGGGGTATGTTTTCTACACATTTTATTAGACTCATTTGAATAATCTATCTAGCCACATAAATCGTACACTGGATACAACTTCATCAAATTTTTTGACAAAATGCAATTTTCATAAACAACCATAAAGTATTAAAGAAAAACTTTAAAAGAGGACAAATTTTCAAGAGTTTGTTGAAAGATAAAATTCAACATTAAAAACTCTTAATTGAAAAGTCTTGAATGCTACACAAGTGCATTTCATGGAAGAGAAACCACAACTTTTCACTTTCGGACTTTTCCTCTGGTTTTTAGTGTTTACTAGAAAGTGTAGAATAAAAAAAGTTAAACAAAAATAAAAACATAATTGCAGGAATAATATGTATTATTTATATTGCTCAGACTATTGTCCTCATCTTTATCTTCCTAACATTTTTACTGATGTACTCTCTAGCATTGCTCAGATCCTTCTTGTTGAAAACACAACCTGAAATATTCAGAGAGCTCTGAACCAGGCCCACTGCTAATTTTTCGTTAACTACAAGTTCCAGAGACGTCAACTTAGGACAGTTGATGGGCAGTCGGGCTTCGGAATTCTAATACAAGAGTTCAAATCCCACTCATTCCAAATAAGTTCTGATTTACACTAATATGCTTGGGAAAGGTTGGATCCGCACCTTCCCTCCAGCTATGGTGCACATTGTGTTACTCAGAAAACTAAACAAAAAAAAGAATGTTTATCAAAAAATGGTTTTTCTCGACATTAAATGACTTTAAAAGGTTGATATGCTGTAAAACAAACAATTAAGTTCCAATAATTTAAGCTATTTCCTCTTGTAGTTCAGATTGAACCTAGAATGCCTAATTCAGATAATTTGCAAGAAAACAGAAACTGCTTCGAATATTGAGTGAGTGATATTATAATTGATGGTTGCAA
Source organism: Idiosepius hallami (assembly GCA_034780655.1). Classification (NCBI taxonomy): domain Eukaryota; kingdom Metazoa; phylum Mollusca; class Cephalopoda; family Idiosepiidae; genus Idiosepius; species Idiosepius hallami. The sequence continues at coordinate 7,840 of JAUZSX010051578.1, forward strand.
TTGTGTTGAATTGTTAAGAAGTAAAAATTAAGGATTTTAGTTGAACCAAATTTATCAAAAGGCTTTTTTATGTAACAACAACACTTAATGCAATCAAATACTGTATTAACCATTCATCAAATTGTAAAATTAAAAAAAAAAAGATGGACCAAGTAAAGAAATCTATTGATTTGTAGCATAATGTTAATCACTTAAAATCTGAGGAAGGGGTTCAATTCTAGATGGCAACAGAGTGTTTCTAAAATGAAATCAACTGGAATTGAGTATTTGGGTGCTAGGAAAAAAAAAAGATGTCCCTGGAATCTGGACATGATCATTACAAAGATTATAAACTGAAAAAAAAACTGGGCAATTGTTATTCATTTGTATGAATGGATAAAGTAATTCTCATGGCATTATTGCATTTTTAGATAACAACTTTTTCTATTTAAAAATGTCACAATAGGTCAGATGATGAGTAAATGATTGTTTCCAATCTCTATATATTTTTTTTTTTTTAAATATAGATTTCCATGTTAAAAAAAAAAAAAAAGATAATTATTAATCCTCTAAAAACGTTCTTCCAAAACATCAAATTAGAATGTTTTTCTCTTCTATTTCTTTTCTTTTTGTAATGCTGTATGTAAATATTCATTTCATTTGATGCTGAAAAAAAAAATCATTTGAATAAATTCAATGCCTCAACCATATTTGATTAAAAATAAACTTTCTGCCTTTTTTTATTTTCTACATATATTTCAGTTTCAGATCTCAGATTTATTTTTCTTCTGGCTCCTGTTATATGTGAATCATTACAATAGACTTTTTTTTAGTATTCCATATTTAAAATGCTAAGAATTTGAAAGGCCAGTTATCTCGCTTTTACTACGTCAAGATTTTTCAAATAGACTTAACTCTGACTTAGCAAAATTACCAACTAGTCACTTAGATGTGTTCTATTAGTAAACTATATTAGGGAGAAAATATTGGTGTCTGTTCTTGCTTTAGGTCATTAGGGCCGATATATCAGCCCTGTAGGGTCAATTGTTTTTTGAAATCCTAGTGAAGCTTGATGTGCATTTATTATGCAGACTATAGTCCTCATCTCTAAAATTTGTTCATTTATTAAACAAACTTTGATTCTCTTCTTTAATTTAGTACACAGACTAATACTCTAAAAAGTATCTTAATTTTTTGAGTTTTTATTGGATCGTTTCTAAGACACTAGATTCAATCCTGATTTTCAATAGAATCATTTTTGTAATTTTTAAATTAACCTTTTGAAGAAATGACTCTCCCCCCTCCCAGTTACATTTGTTTAACAGCAATTGGTTAACAAGTTGGCCTAAGTAATATTCATTTCTAAAAATAAGGGAGGTAATCAATGTGCAGAGAGAAAAAAAAAATGGTTGTCATACAGAAAAATAAAAATCTATATTTTAAATTGAAGTTTTATTTCATTTTCAAGGCTTAAGAGCTTTTATTTTTATGAATTTATTAACATTTATTATTATTAGGGTAATAATAATGTCTTTATGATATTTTGGAGAAAAACATGAAAACCTTCATTTATAAATAAGCTTTAAAATATTTTAAATTTAACTATGCAGGTTTTTCACCAATTAGATTGAATCAGGGCTTTTAAACTTTTTTTTTGATTGCGACCCCATTTATGGGTGAGGTTTTCTGCGACCCCAGACAAATATCAAATATTATCAAGATCATTGGTTAGTAACAAGTATTTACATTTTTATTTATATAGAAGATCGAGAAAATTAAATTATTTGTTACAAATATATCACACATACAAAAAATAATTTCTGAATCAAAAACTATTTTTTAATAATAATAATGTTCTAAAGATTCTTGCAACCCCAAGATTTTGCTAAGTGACTCCCATTCGCAACCTACGGTTTAAGAAGCTCTGAAATAAATAACGCACATCATCTTAGTCATTGTTTACCAAATCCAATCAGTAAATTTCAAATGAGTTTAAAACAAAATTTAAAATATTCTCCATCAAAGCATCTCTAATTATAATTGTTGTTCTGGGTTTTACAACCCAACATTAAGTCGATATGCCTCAACTTTTTCTTAGTGATCATCAGGTGTTCATTAATCTTCACCTTTATGGTTTATCCGATTGAGGAATCAGGCACATATTGAAATGTAATGAGAAAAAGGTATGAATGACTGTGCAAAAGCACTAAAACCCTGGTGGATTAGGGATGCCCAGAAATCTGGTTGGCCTCTTTTTTAACAGAGAAGAAAATGCTATCAAGATCCGTAGAGTAAGAAACAGATTAAAAATGGCTCCCCTAATCTAACAACAGTGCAAGCTTGTTAAAAAGTGTTCTATTTTTAAAGATAGAAGGAATTTGATTTGCAAGAGGCAAGCCAATTATATCTGTGAAGAAAAGAAAGCACCATCTTGACTTTGTCGGATGCAATGAAAGTCATGACCATTCATATTAATCAAAAGTGTTTTTTAGTGATGAAAGCAATAGGCAGTATGTCTATTGAAGAAATGATAAAAAATTTAATCTTAGGTGCCAGCGTTTCAAGGTAGTGTAGGTTCAGTTTTGGTGTAGGGCATTATTAATGTCAATGGTAAAATTAGTTTGACCAAATACATTAATATGTTGACCAAGCATTTTTTATGTTGGCTAGAATTTGAGTGATAATGCCATCTTCATGCAGGATAATGCTCCCATCTTAACAGCTGGCAATGTCAAAAGGTTGCTTGATGAGCACAATATTGGTGTTTGGATTGGACTTCAATCCAATTGGAAATGTAGCATCACATCAAGCAACGATTTAAAATTTTAAATCTGGAAGAACTTTTGGACAAAGTATGAAGAGAAGTGAGATGCCCTTTTACCACAGGCTTCCAAATTGCAGAATGGCTCTGCTACTAAATATTAACCAGTTTATTGTGTTGCATTAATGTTCTAAATTTACTTTTTAACAACAATTTTACATTATGTGGACATTCTTTTAGTCTTCTCATTCTGAAGATAATTTTTAAATTGATGTGAAAACAAGGATACTTCAATTAAAATTAAAATATGAACAGATAAAATTATAGAGGAATAAAAGATTAATCAAATAAAGATTTTTTTTCTTATCTAGATAAGAATTCAATAATAAAAATTACTTAGAGTTCAATCAAAACCCTCTTCCCAATTAAATTCTTTCGTCCCAGAACCCAATTTAAACAAGTTCATTAAATTCAGCTTAAATTTGCAGATTTTCTTTTCAGAAACAAAATCTAAAATGAAAAAGAAAAAAAAAACAGCAAAAATTAAAATGTTTAAATATTTATGAATACATTTTGATGTCTGATAAAATGATTTGTTTTAAAGCAAAGCTGAAAGGCAGTACTGCAAATAGGTAGGATGCTGTACTCTTGAACCCACTTGTGACTAACCAGAAAATATATGAGAGTTATTAGTGATTACAATTTAAATTTCAGAAGTTAACACTTATTTTTCTATTTCTGAACTTCGTTAAATTTTCACAAAAAAACACAATATATTTTTGTTTCAAAACCATTGCATTCACCTTAAAAAAAGGCCTTGTGCAAAATTTGGTTGGTGCTGTTCACCAAGTAAATATAATATTTTTGTTTATTTTAAAATAAATATTGTTTATGAATGGTTTTTATAATTCATAAAAAATGTGAATCTTGAAAAAAAGAATAATTTAAAACTTTAAAAAAATTACAAACTTTCAAATAAAGATTAAAAACAAAAACAACAAAAGACGTGTGTAGTTTTAAATAATAACCTAATGAAATTGTAATTGATGATAAACCAAATACGTATCTCATTTAGTCTCATTGTGGGTTCAGGAGTACAAAATGCTTCCTATTTGCAGTACGACCAGCTGAAATTTAACAGTTTTCACATGAATAAATTTGGTTTTGATCAAGAGACAATCTTCTTCTCAACTGCAGTGTCAGGCTTTGTTATTTTAGAATTGTACAAAGTTCAGCAGGATTGTTGGAGACAAAAACAGATTGAACAGATCACACCAACCATTTTTATTTCATCCAGGTTCTTCTAGAACCTTCTAGAAATAGCTTCAATAAAATAGTTCTTCTTTAAACCAATGACAAATTTAAGAGGGAGCCACATTTTAGCATTTGACAAGGTTTAACATAAAAGCCGGAAAAGTTACCAACACCATTTTGCCTCCAACATTTTTTAGTAAAATAATGATTTACTAATAAAATATCAAATTATTCTATTTTACCATAGAGAGTAATTAGGAATGATCCAAATTTACTAGTTGTTTTTTGGTTTGTTTAGTTTTTTTTACAATACGGTACATTTTATAAAATGTGCGTACAATAGGTTTGTTATTAACTAATTCAAAATGGTGTAGAAGGCCAGCGAAAAGAATGTTTTATGAAAGAGCCATGAGCTAACAGGTTGGGAAATGTTGATTCAACCCCTTAAAATACAGAGAAATTCCTGGTCTTTCAGAATACTTGAGATGAGGCTGGACAATCTATACACCTAGTTTTTGGACTGTTATTCTCATCATTGTTACCTTCTTCAAGTGATCAAACTCTGGAATCTTCCTTTCATAATCAGGAATTTCTACAAAACGTTACCCTTTATTCAATCCACCAGGCAAACTGCCCTCCATTTAGTTAAGAGTTTAAGTCTTTGAAATTTATTCTGAGTTATTACTGCAATTGGGTACGATTAATACCCTCAACTTCAGATAATGTGGCACTGTTTATTGTGTGTCCCCACTCCCATAACAATAGAAGTATTGTAATGCAATTCCAAAAATCTCCATTAGGATGAAACCATCAATAGATTATAATTAAAAAAACAAAATGAAAATTCCATTATTGTTTCTTAAATTATAGTTTTTAAGTCCGAATAATAAAGTTAATTTCTAAATGTTTCTTAAATGTTTTAAGGTTTTAATTACCATGAATTTGTTTTTCCATCACTTTTTATTGGATTGGTGATATGTTACTGTTTTCTTTTGTCACCTGTATATAAAAGTCTGTATCATGTATCACTGATTGTGCTTCTCTTAAATCACTAATGCTTTCTGCAAGTCATCAAGGCGGAGTCAAGATCAAGAATGAAGGAAAGAAAACTCAACAAATAAAGAACCCACACACCAGAGCAAAGGTAATGAAATAGCGAAAGAGAAAAGTCATTTTCAGTGGGTAATGTAGTGTATCTGATGATCAATGACATCACTGACTAAATTACACCGATTTAGAAGTTTAAAATAAATATAAAAAGAAGGAATGTTATGACAAGAGCAGAACTTGTCAGCTAAGGTGAAAAAAGACACTGAGGAATAGGTCAAGCCTGCACCCCAAGTTTTAACAGGAATGATTGGCAGATTTGAACTTTTTAACTATAAAAAGCACTCACACCAACCGCAAGCAAAACTGAAAGTGTGTCTTCACACATGTTAATAACCGGTTGAAAAATAGATAAAACAGCATTTTTTTTCTTCCAAATTTTGCGTTTTGAGTCTAATTTTTATGAGAATAATTAAAATAATGGATTTTGGGTGCTACGCCACACTAAGGTAGGTTTGTTAAAAACATAAGGAGGGTTTGAATAAATTAGTCACCCAGGGGCTGAAGAAGAAGAAGCGCCCATCTTCCCTCCTCACAAGCCTCTGAGGATAAAGTTACACCCAGTTCAAAATGATAGAAACTCAACATCTTAATCTATTGTCCCACAGATTCCAGAGTTCAATCTCCTGAAAAAGGCTCAATTGGCCAAAACTCATTAAAAATAATAATAATAATGATGAGAACAGTCTGAATAATAGATGTGCACAAAAATTACTCTTCATTATAAGATAAAAATTCTATAAAATATTAACTCATTTTTTTTCTTATCTAGATAAGAATTCAATAATAAAAATTACTTACAACCAGAACCCCCTTCCAAATTCAATTTTTTCGTCCCAGGCCCCAATCTTAATTCCCTCTAAAAAAAAAAATAATTGGGATCTCCACTCCCCATGTACACGGTTTTTGCAATGCCAACCCTTCTTGAAAAATAGAGGTGGTAGAATTGGTTCTGGTAGTCAAAACTATTCTTATTCTAAATAGAGTCTCTTCCACTCCTCCCAATTTTATTTCTGTACCCTTGTTAAGTTAGTTATCCCAAGCCCCACCTAGGGGGTATGTCCTGCTTGTTTTTGGGTCAATCCTCGGAAAACAGCAGGCTACCTACCCTAATAGCGAGGGAAAGGTGGCCTTACTAACCCAACCATAATTTTTTTAGTATAAATCTTTTATTTTCTGGGTTATTTTTTGTCCCATTCCCGTTCACCAAATTGTAAATATAAATCATCATCATCATCACTAGAGATATCTTAAGTAGGATTAGCCCATCTAGTAAATATGGTATTTTGGTGATTGTTGTATGTCGCGCCGATGGATATGTGTATTTATTGCTTATAAGATGCAAATAGGTCATGGAAGAGTCTAGTTAGGGTAAGAATAAAGTGTATGACCAGCCTGTCTAATCCCTCCCCCTAATTGGCCTTGTGCCAAATATCCTGTATAATACAAAAATGAATATTATACCATTTAAATTAAGATTTGACATGTAATAGATTTTCATGTAAAAATGGAAAAAAGTCTTTCTTGATTAAAGAAAAAAAAAAAAAGGTCAAATGTGTATAAAAAACTAAAAAAAAACTATTTTTTTGGAATCTTTTGGAAAGAGACTTCGTAAATAGTATACGCATATTTTCTCAGACTGTTGTCCTCATCTTTATACTTGTTCTTTTTCACCACGTCTTAGGTAATTAATTCTTTGGGTTTCTACAAACGTATCAACCATGACCAGGCAGAAATGTTAAGTCTTGGAAATGTATTCCCAGTAAGTAAACATTGCCTGAGGGTGAGGGTTTCAATCCAACTTAAAGGCTGTACTCGATAGAAATTAGTTTCTAAAACTTGACATGTCTACCCAATCATGGTTGGTACACCTGAAGAAGACCAGAGGATAAATTGGCTAAAACATTGTGAAAGAGGAGGACAACAGTCAAAAAAAAAAAAAAAAAAAAAGTAGTGTTGCATTGCAGCATTAGTTAGAATGTGGCGGCATCGGAGCACCAATAACATCAAAAACAGATGGAACCTCTGGAGTCTTGCGATTTCTAACAGTTTTTGTGGGGGGAGTTGTGGTGAGGGATGATTTTGTATGAGTCTTTACATGTACGCTAAGATTTCCCGAGACAGAGAAGGCCTTGTTACAATAACTACACTTAAACGGACGTTCGCCTGTATGAATACGCATGTGGACATTCAAATTTCCATAGGTTGTGAATGCCTTTTGGCAAATATCACATTGATATGGTTTTTCATCTGTGTGAGAGCGCAAGTGCACGGTAAGGTTACCTGACGTCGTAAAGGCCTTCGGACAAAGTGAACACTTGAATGGTCTTTCGCCGGTGTGGGTCCGTCTATGGGCCACCAGGCTACTTGAGGTAGTGAACGTATCCCCGCAGAGATCACACTGGTATGGGCGGACACCGGAGTGTATCCTTTGGTGTACATTTAAGGCGCCAGACGTCCGGAACATCTTGTTGCAGGTGTTGCACTTGTACGGCCGTTCTCCCGTGTGGATACGTTGATGCCGTTGTAACTTGGCCGTCTCTGTGAAGGATTTGCGGCACATGGTGCACTGGAACGGGCTGGAGTGAGGATGGCTTTGCAAGTGTTTGTTTAACTTTTTGATTGATGGAAACATGGTTGTGCAGATATCGCATTTGAAAGTCTTACCTCCAGTGTGAAGAAGTTTATGCTCCAATAGATCGGAAAGGTTGCCAAACAGTTGTTGGCAGAATTTGCATTTTCTTAGGCCGTTTTCATCAGCTTGGTCATCTTCTTCTTCCTCCTCCTCCTCTTCCTCTTCTTCTTCTTCATCTTCTTCCTCTTCTACTTCTTCTTCCTCTTGGTTGTCTTCTTCTTCTTCTTCATCTTCTTCTTCTTCCTCATCTTCTTCCCCCTTTATCCCTACCCCACCCTCCCCACTCATGTTATTAAAATTGACATGGTGTATAGTTAGTCGATGCTTCTGCAATTTTTCCTCATTATTAAACGATTTGTTGCACTCCTGACATGAAAGAACGCAGTTGGCGCTGTGCAGTTGCATATGATTGCCCAGTTTTGCAGGCTCGTCAAAAGTGCAGTAACAGATTGTACATTTGTAAGGGTTCTCAAAGTTGTGCATTCTCATATGCGAGTCAAGCTTATTCATGTCTGTAAAGGCTTCTTCACACTGGTTGCACCTGTAAACTTTAGTCTTAATATGATGATCTGTGTCGTAGTTCAGATTCAGTTGGTTACTTCCAGCAAAAGTTTGGCTGCAGAAATCATAAGAATTATTATTCTGGTTTTCAGGGTGGCTTTTTTTGTGTTGCAGCAGTTGAGAATTATTTTTGAATGATTTGTGACAATCTTTACAGTCAAAGTCTTTGCCCATAGTTTTATTAAATGGGACAAGTTGGGGCTTCTTCAAATTTCTTCTAGAATTTGTTTTTTTTTCTTGGTCAATGGGAAAAATACCTATAAAAATAAATAAGTAAAAAATAAAAAAAAAAAAGTTAATATTAAAAAATTTAATATTAAAAGATAAGAAACGTGATTATTTTTGATAAATATTTTTTTCAAATTTAATATTAAACCAAATTTAGTAAAAATATATTTTAGAAAATTTAATATTAAGAAATTAAGAAAAGTAATATTTTTTTAGTAAATTCAGTTATCTCCCTTATGTTAATGACCAATGTGTAATTATTTATTTGCATTTACTTTCACTTTAGCAGCCTCGGGCAGATGGGGCTCGTTAGCTGAGAGCAGTTCATCTAGGTGAAGGGTAACACCGAATATATAAAGCCTGGGCAAGAGCACGTAAAAATGGCCTTGTGCCAAACTTGGGGGTGCTCACCAAGTAAATATCTTATTTGCATTTATTGTGTAATAATGCTTTGCATTTAAAAAAAAAAAAATGTAGCCTAGACTGAAAATCGAAATTTATCAAGTTTTGATTTTATAAAATTTCAGAAGTTTTTTTAAAATGGATTTTATGATAAAAGAGGAAGAAATTGGAATTATTTTTTGAAAAGAAAGAAAAATCAAAGTAAAAAAAATTCTTTTTTTTTTTCCAAGAATAAAAAAATGCCTTAAAATTTTAGTCGTTAATCAAGTTTTTTTTTTTAATCTCTTCAACCCAGAAATAAATAAATAAATAATGATAACAACTTTATTTAACAAATCTAAAAAAAAAAAAAAAAAAATTTTTTTTTAAAATAAATTGTTTTTTTTTCCTCAAAATTGGTTTAAAATCTAAAATTCAAAAGAAATTTCTTTTTTCGATTGCTAAAAAGAAAATATTTTCTTTGCTTAAATTTATTTCGATTTGTTTTTATTCTTAAACATTCGGGGTTTTTTTTATTTATGTTATTTCAATATTAAAAGTTTTTTTTAATAACTTTTCAACAATTCGACTAAAAACAAGAAGAAAAGTTTGATTAATATTAAATTCTTCTTTTCTTTTAATTACAAACTTTAAAAAGAAAATCTCAAAAACTAAAGACATTTTTTTTTAAGTAACCTTTTTTTCTTGTTTTTGTGGAAGAAACACGATAATTGATTTTTATTTTCATTTAACGATAAATTGTCAGTTTTTTTGGGTTTTTTTTTCTTGAATTTATCCAAAAATATAAACAAAGCAAATTCAAATATCAATTAATTAAATCGACAAAAAGCCATTTTTTCTTAAAAAAAAACATTTTTCAGAGTTTTTTCATTATTATTTTTTTAATTAAGGAAGAAGGAAGAGAGTCAAAATTTTACAAAATTCTTAACAAATCAATTGAATCGTGGAAAAATTATTTCTAAAATTAAAGAAATTAAATTCATTTTCTTTTTAAAAAGGGGAAAAACACTACAAAACAAGCAAATAAATATCAGGAAAATAACCGAAAAAGGAAATAAATTTTGGTTCATTAAAAAAAAAAAGAACTTTCTTGTCCATTTTTTTTAACAACATGAATAATATTTATTTTTTGGGTTCTTATTTCTTGCAAATGGTCTTCCGTCTGTCTGAATATTGTTTTTAGCAGGGACGTGAGTTGGGGGTTAATCTGAAAAGAATTCAGTTTTTAAGTCCGGAGAGGGGGGGAGACAGAAAGACAGAAGCCACACAAATAAAAAGGAATGAAATTGCAAGCAGGCAGGACAAGCAGCATTCAGCAATAAATAAGTAAAATAAATTTCAATAAATAAATAATTTAATCTCAAAATAAGAAAAAAAAGGAGATAAAATGCTTTTCGTTTACAAATAAAAATACAGAGACGATGAGGACGAAACAAGACACACACACGTCTTTCTTATATAGCCCCCCCCCAACTACCACCCCACACATTTTTGGACCCAAAATAAAAACTTGTAAGAAAGAAAGAAAAACAGAGTTAGAAATTGAAAATATCAATTATTTTTTTTATAATACTTTTTAGAAAAATTAGATTCTACCAAAATATACCGATGTATGTTGAATATTACCTTTTTTGTCAACTATACTACCTAATTCTGTTAACGTTATTATGTATTAAAAAACGGTCAGTCCCTTTCAAAGTGTGTTAAAGACAAACTTTAGTTTTATAACGTTATAATTTTATGTTATATTTATGTTGAAAAAATGGTTTCAATTTTGATGAACCAAACAAAGTAATATAAATATAAAATAATGGAAAAAAAACATGAGAAAGAAAAAAAACTCTTACCTAAAAAAAAGAAAGAAGTTAACAACACGAAAACAACCAAACAACAAATACTTCCAATGTTTCTTGGTAGCCGAGATTAAGGACTAAAAAACGAGCTTTTAGGATGATCAGTCCGACATAGGAAGAAGTAGAAGACTAATAAAAAAAAACAAATACTGACAATATAACTAAAAACAATAATAATAATAATAATAAAGGTAATATTAATAATAACACTAAAATTGTTGTCAGTCCGAAGAGTACAAAGACAAGCAATTGTCAATGGCGGAAGTCCCTTTAAAGGGAGATAAACAAGATTAAACAACGCAATTCAATACCGTTTAAATTTCTTGTTCCGGTTATAAGTTTCCACTGCCACACTATAGTCAGAACTAATGTTAAAACTAAGTATTATTGCCATCATAACTGCTATCACAACTACAGTTATGAATAACAATATAAACATCACTATAAGTACCACCACCATTATTATTAAAAACTTCTATTTATCAAAGATTAACATATTCAAGCCAAACTTCCCCATGTATCCATCCATTTCATGAACCTCAATAACCATTTTTAGTTATGTACTGAAAGCTATAAACTTATAGCAGTGGTTTCAATTCTTGTTGACCAACACTGTTTTGTAATCATCCATTAATTAATGTAGTAAAAGAAAATATTTTCAAAATGCTTCTATTCGTGATATCACAATTTCACCAGCCAGCCTGCACTGACTTCAGTCTACTTTTATTCCACTGTTACGACCACTGGTATAAATTTCTTCAATGCTACAATTATTACCAGTTACTACTACTATTGAACTGTTTAGAATGTTTATATATATATATATATATATATATATATATATATATTAGCAAGAACAGTTATTAACAAAGAAAAATTATATTAAATTCAATAATTAAGAGTTGCATACCTTAAAAAAAAAAATCAATTGTAATTTATCCTATAAAAGAAATTAACTCGGCTAATAGCCATGATTATTGAAATAATTATCATTAGAATTTTCTTTTGGTTTTCAATACAAATCAATAGATTACTGTGTGCTTCTCTCTACCCAAATACATTTATTAAAGACAAGATTGCCCAGGTGAAGGTGACTTGCTGCTAAGGTAGTTAAGGAAGCCTACTTCTTAGAAAAGGATTAATATATATTATGTTTGTAACGCAGTAAACTATTAATGTAAATGATACAAAAATGTAAAATAAAAAAATTGCACAATTGTTGTAAATTATATTTATCATAATTAAAAAAGCAGCGACGGTGGGGCATTGGTAGAAGCTCGGGCTGTGAGATTGTGTTACACGAGTTCAAATCCCAGTCAAAACCATTACTTTCACTTTAG